>CM055895.1:27559543-27627043 GCA_029582155.1 Panopea generosa
TGCGGCACACCTCAAAACTTCTACATTTTTTAGTTAATTTCCAAAATATTTTATATTTACTTGTATACCACATCAATAATTTCCCATTTTTTTTTGTTTTTCTAATGATCATAAATTCAGACAATGATGGCATTTGTGGTAATTGCCACCACTAGTACTGCTCATTTTAAAATTTACAAATTTATAAGTTTTGTAAAATATTTAGCCCAAAAATATCAAATTTGTGTCTACACCCCTGCATTATAGTATACATGTACTATACATGCAATCATTCATTCATTCATTCATTCATTCATCGAAACAGTCATTATGAATATATTATAATCTGGCCAGTGACATTTTGGCATGTTTAAACATTGACAATGCCATGATTGAAAAATATCATATTTAAACATCTCATACAATTTGCATGTTCATGTTTTTCAAGTTCAGTGAGCTGTAAAGAATAGTCATATGCAGGTACAGTTTGAATTGATATTTTTCTGTTGATTGAATATTTAGCTTCATTTTATGCCATCAAGGGCTAACAGACAATCAGTTAATCTAACCACTGTCTCCTGGGACCCTGAAAGGTTAACCAGTACTCGAGCACACCCCATCTCCACAAGTAACTGATAACTTTACCACTTGAATCAGCGGTGAGAGATGAATGATAATGAGGCACAATGTCGTATGTCAGTCATCACGAAGACTATTGCCGGGTAGAGATTCGATATCTCTACCCCTGGATTGATAGTCACAGTTAATTGGGCCTGGTCAATATTTTTCTAAACTTGTATCATTGTGTTACACTAGTTATATGCATGTATCAATCCATGTCCATGCATTTTAATGACATGGATCAACTCATTTGAGGATTCACTCTTTCTTTCTTCTGTATAGCCCTGTTGGCTATAAAACATGTATTTTCTTCTCATTTTTGATAAATGGCTGCATTGGCCTTGATCAATGTAATACACCATTTTATGGACTATGTTGAGGAAGTAACAGCAGATTGTGTATGATTCTGATTGCAATTACATGTAATTACATTTTATTGGCTTATAACTGCTGGTTATAGTCCAGAATTGAGCAGTACATATGGTTTGCTAGATTGATTATGTGTGTCCATTTAAATAAAATATGGTCTCAATAAGAAAGTACTCTGGTTAAGTTGTTGGCTATAAAGGTCATTTAATTGTTATTGCTGTAAAGTTTTTCAGTATTTTGCTTGAGTGATTTTGAATAAGGTTACTGCGTGTAATAGCTTTAAGTATGAAGAAAAGAAGGATTCTATTACTTTTGAAGTAATATTAAATGTAAACACGTATGAATATTCAATACAGTATTGATTTTCTTCTTTTGATGTACTTTTTATGCACATATGCACTTTACAATTGAAGGATATCCCATTCTAAAGGAAGATAATTTATGTCTGTGTGAGATATAAATGTTAAGTTTAACTTTATTTGCACTGCAGCCATGAGTCACCCATCTCTGAATGTGTGGGGAAATAGCCAGTGGCTTGCAGAGATAAGGTGTGTCTAGTACTGATTAACTGTTCTACAGCCATGAATCTCCCACCTCTGAATATGTGGGGAAATAGCCAGTGGCTTGCAGAGATAAGGTGTGTCTAGTACTGATGAACTGTTCTACAGCCATGAGTCTCCCACCTCTGAATATGTGGGGAAATAGCCAGTGGCTTGCAGAGATAAGGTGTGTCTAGTACTGATTAACTGTTCTACAGCCATGAGTCTCCCACCTCTGAATATGTGGGGAAATAGCCAGTGGCTTGCAGAGATAAGGTGTGTCTAGTACTGATTAACTGTTCTACAGCCATGAGTCTCCCACCTCTGAATATGTGGGGAAATAGCCAGTTGCTTGCAGAGATAAGGTGTGTCTAGTACTGATTAACTGTTCTACAGCCATGAGTCTCCCACCTCTGAATATGTGGGGAAATAGCCAGTGACTTGCAGAGATAAGGTGTGTCTAGTACTGATTAACTGTTCTACAGCCATGAGTCTCCCACCTCTGAATATGTGGGGAAATAGCCAGTGGCTTGCAGAGATAAGGTGTGTCTAGTACTGATTAACTGTTCTACAGCCATGAGTCTCCCACCTCTGAATATGTGGGGAAATAGCCAGTGACTTGCAGAGATAAAGTGTGTCTAGTACTGATTAACTGTTCTACAGCCATGAGTCTCCCACCTCTGAATATGTGGGGAAATAGCCAGTGGCTTGCAGAGATAAGGTGTGTCTAGTACTGATTAACTGTTCTACAGCCATGAGTCTCCCACCTCTGAATATGTGGGGAAATAGCCAGTGGCTTGCAGAGATAAGGTGTGTCTAGTACTGATTAACTGTTCTACAGCCATGAATCTCCCACCTCTGAATATGTGGGGAAATAGCCAGTGGCTTGCAGAGATAAGGTGTGTCTAGTACTGATTAACTGTTCTACAGCCATGAGTCTCCCACCTCTGAATATGTGGGGAAATAGCCAGTGACTTGCAGAGATAAGGTGTGTCTAGTACTGATTAACTGTTCTACAGCCATGAGTCTCCCACCTCTGAATATGTGGGGAAATAGCCAGTGACTTGCAGAGATAAGGTGTGTCTAGTACTGATTAACTGTTCTACAGCCATGAGTCTCCCACCTCTGAATATGTGGGGAAATAGCCAGTGGCTTGCAGAGATAAGGTGTGTCTAGTACTGATTAACTGTTCTATGGTCATGAGTCTCCCACCTCTGAATATGTGGGGAAATAGCCAGTGACTTGCAGAGATAAAGTGTGTCTAGTACTGATTAACTGTTCTACAGCCATGAGTCTCCCACCTCTGAATATGTGGGGAAATAGCCAGTGACTTGCAGAGATAAGGTGTGTCTAGTACTGATTAACTGTTCTACAGCCATGAGTCTCCCACCTCTGAATATGTGGGGAAATAGCCAGTGGCTTGCAGAGATAAGGTGTGTCTAGTACTGATTAACTGTTCTACAGCCATGAGTCTCCCACCTCTGAATATGTGGGGAAATAGCCAGTGACTTGCAGAGATAAGGTGTGTCTAGTACTGATTAACTGTTCTACAGCCATGAATCTCCCACCTCTGAATATGTGGGGAAATAGCCAGTGGCTTGCAGAGATAAGGTGTGTCTAGTACTGATTAACTGTTCTACAGCCATGAGTCTCCCACCTCTGAATATGTGGGGAAATAGCCAGTGGCTTGCAGAGATAAGGTGTGTCTAGTACTGATTAACTGTTCTACAGCCATGAGTCTCCCACCTCTGAATATGTGGGGAAATAGCCAGTGACTTGCAGAGATAAAGTGTGTCTAGTACTGATTAACTGTTCTATGGTCATGAGTCTCCCACCTCTGAATATGTGGGGAAATAGCCAGTGACTTGCAGAGATAAGGTGTGTCTAGTACTGATTAACTGTTCTACAGCCATGAATCTCCCACCTCTGAATATGTGGGGAAATAGCCAGTGACTTGCAGAGATAAGGTGTGTCTAGTACTGATTAACTGTTCTATGGTCATGAGTCTCCCACCTCTGAATATGTGGGGAAATAGCCAGTGACTTGCAGAGATAAAGTGTGTCTAGTACTGATTAACTGTTCTACAGCCATGAGTCTCCCACCTCTGAATATGTGGGGAAATAGCCAGTGGCTTGCAGAGATAAGGTGTGTCTAGTACTGATTAACTGTTCTACAGCCATGAGTCTCCCACCTCTGAATATGTGGGGAAATAGCCAGTGACTTGCAGAGATAAGGTGTGTCTAGTACTGATTAACTGTTCTACAGCCATGAGTCTCCCACCTCTGAATATGTGGGGAAATAGCCAGTGGCTTGCAGAGATAAGGTGTGTCTAGTACTGATTAACTGTTCTACAGCCATGAGTCTCCCACCTCTGAATATGTGGGGAAATAGCCAGTGACTTGCAGAGATAAGGTGTGTCTAGTACTGATTAACTGTTCTATGGTCATGAGTCTCCCACCTCTGAATATGTGGGGAAATAGTCAGTTGCTTGCAGAGATAAAGTGTGTCTAGTACTGATTAACTGTTCTACAGCCATGAGTCTCCCACCTCTGAATATGTGGGGAAATAGCCAGTGGCTTGCAGAGATAAGGTGTGTCTAGTACTGATTAACTGTTCTATGGTCATGAATCTCCCACCTCTGAATATGTGGGGAAATAGCCAGTGGCTTGCAGAGATAAGGTGTGTCTAGTACTGATTAACTGTTCTACAGCCATGAGTCTCCCACCTCTGAATATGTGGGGAAATAGCCAGTGACTTGCAGAGATAAAGTGTGTCTAGTACTGATTAACTGTTCTACAGCCATGAGTCTCCCACCTCTGAATATGTGGGGAAATAGCCAGTGGCTTGCAGAGATAAAGTGTGTCTAGTACTGATTAACTGTTCTATGGTCATGAGTCTCCCACCTCTGAATATGTGGGGAAATAGTCAGTTGCTTGCAGAGATAAAGTGTGTCTAGTACTGATTAACTGTTCTACAGCCATGAGTCTCCCACCTCTGAATATGTGGGGAAATAGCCAGTGGCTTGCAGAGATAAGGTGTGTCTAGTACTGATTAACTGTTCTATGGTCATGAATCTCCCACCTCTGAATATGTGGGGAAATAGCCAGTGGCTTGCAGAGATAAGGTGTGTCTAGTACTGATTAACTGTTCTACAGCCGTGAGTCTCCCACCTCTGAATATGTGGGGAAATAGCCAGTGACTTGCAGAGATAAAGTGTGTCTAGTACTGATTAACTGTTCTACAGCCATGAGTCTCCCACCTCTGAATATGTGGGGAAATAGCCAGTGGCTTGCAGAGATAAAGTGTGTCTAGTACTGATTAACTGTTCTATGGTCATGAGTCTCCCACCTCTGAATATGTGGGGAAATAGCCAGTGGCTTGCAGAGATAAAGTGTGTCTAGTACTGATTAACTGTTCTATGGTCATGAGTCTCCCACCTCTGAATATGTGGGGAAATAGCCAGTGACTTGCAGAGATAAGGTGTGTCTAGTACTGATTAACTGTTCTACAGCCATGAGTCTCCCACCTCTGAATATGTGGGGAAATAGCCAGTGACTTGCAGAGATAAGGTGTGTCTAGTACTGATTAACTGTTCTATGGTCATGAGTCTCCCACCTCTGAATATGTGGGGAAATAGCCAGTGACTTGCAGAGATAAAGTGTGTCTAGTACTGATTAACTGTTCTATGGTCATGAGTCTCCCACCTCTGAATATGTGGGGAAATAGCCAGTGGCTTGCAGAGATAAGGTGTGTCTAGTACTGATTAACTGTTCTACAGCCATGAATCTCCCACCTCTGAATATGTGGGGAAATAGCCAGTGGCTTGCAGAGATAAGGTGTGTCTAGTACTGATTAACTGTTCTATGGTCATGAATCTCCCACCTCTGAATATGTGGGGAAATAGCCAGTGGCTTGCAGAGATAAGGTGTGTCTAGTACTGATTAACTGTTCTACAGCCATGAGTCTCCCACCTCTGAATATGTGGGGAAATAGCCAGTGACTTGCAGAGATAAGGTGTGTCTAGTACTGATTAACTGTTCTACAGCCATGAGTCTCCCACCTCTGAATATGTGGGGAAATAGCCAGTGGCTTGCAGAGATAAGGTGTGTCTAGTACTGATTAACTGTTCTACAGCCATGAGTCTCCCACCTCTGAATATGTGGGGAAATAGCCAGTTGCTTGCAGAGATAAAGTGTGTCTAGTACTGATTAACTGTTCTACAGCCATGAGTCTCCCACCTCTGAATATGTGGGGAAATAGCCAGTGACTTGCAGAGATAAGGTGTGTCTAGTACTGATTAACTGTTCTATGGTCATGAGTCTCCCACCTCTGAATATGTGGGGAAATAGCCAGTGACTTGCAGAGATAAAGTGTGTCTAGTACTGATTAACTGTTCTATGGTCATGAGTCTCCCACCTCTGAATATGTGGGGAAATAGCCAGTGGCTTGCAGAGATAAGGTGTGTCTAGTACTGATTAACTGTTCTACAGCCATGAATCTCCCACCTCTGAATATGTGGGGAAATAGCCAGTGGCTTGCAGAGATAAGGTGTGTCTAGTACTGATTAACTGTTCTACAGCCATGAGTCTCCCACCTCTGAATATGTGGGGAAATAGCCAGTGGCTTGCAGAGATAAGGTGTGTCTAGTACTGATTAACTGTTCTATGGTCATGAATCTCCCACCTCTGAATATGTGGGGAAATAGCCAGTGGCTTGCAGAGATAAGGTGTGTCTAGTACTGATTAACTGTTCTACAGCCATGAGTCTCCCACCTCTGAATATGTGGGGAAATAGCCAGTGACTTGCAGAGATAAAGTGTGTCTAGAACTGATTAACTGTTCTACAGCCATGAGTCTCCCACCTCTGAATATGTGGGGAAATAGCCAGTGGCTTGCAGAGATAAGGTGTGTCTAGTACTGATTAACTGTTCTACAGCCATGAATCTCCCACCTCTGAATATGTGGGGAAATAGCCAGTGACTTGCAGAGATAAAGTGTGTCTAGTACTGATTAACTGTTCTATGGTCATGAGTCTCCCACCTCTGAATATGTGGGGAAATAGCCAGTGGCTTGCAGAGATAAGGTGTGTCTAGTACTGATTAACTGTTCTACAGCCATGAGTCTCCCACCTCTGAATATGTGGGGAAATAGCCAGTGGCTTGCAGAGATAAGGTGTGTCTAGTACTGATTAACTGTTCTACAGCCATGAATCTCCCACCTCTGAATATGTGGGGAAATAGCCAGTGGCTTGCAGAGATAAGGTGTGTCTAGTACTGATTAACTGTTCTATAGCCATGAGTCTCCCACCTCTGAATATGTGGGGAAATAGCCAGTGGCTTGCAGAGATAAGGTGTGTCTAGTACTGATTAACTGTTCTACAGCCATGAATCTCCCACCTCTGAATATGTGGGGAAATAGCCAGTGGCTTGCAGAGATAAGGTGTGTCTAGTACTGATTAACTGTTCTACAGCCATGAATCTCCCACCTCTGAATATGTGGGGAAATAGCCAGTTGCTTGCAGAGATAAGGTGTGTCTAGTACTGATTAACTGTTCTACAGCCATGAGTCTCCCACCTCTGAATATGTGGGGAAATAGCCAGTGACTTGCAGAAATAAAGTGTGTCTAGTACTGATTAACTGTTCTACAGCCATGAGTCTCCCACCTCTGAATATGTGGGGAAATAGCCAGTGGCTTGCAGAGATAAGGTGTGTCTAGTACTGATTAACTGTTCTACAGCCATGAGTCTCCTACCTCTGAATATGTGGGGAAATAGCCAGTGGCTTGCAGAGATAAGGTGTGTCTAGTACTGATTAACTGTTCTACAGCCATGAGTCTCCCACCTCTGAATATGTGGGGAAATAGCCAGTGACTTGCAGAGATAAAGTGTGTCTAGTACTGATTAACTGTTCTACAGTCATGAGTCTCCCACCTCTGAATATGTGGGGAAATAGCCAGTGACTTGCAGAGATAAAGTGTGTCTAGTACTGATTAACTGTTCTACAGCCATGAGTCTCCCACCTCTGAATATGTGGGGAAATAGCCAGTGGCTTGCAGAGATAAGGTGTGTCTAGTACTGATTAACTGTTCTACAGCCATGAGTCTCCCACCTCTGAATATGTGGGGAAATAGCCAGTTGCTTGCAGAGATAAGGTGTGTCTAGTACTGATTAACTGTTCTACAGCCATGAGTCTCCCACCTCTGAATATGTGGGGAAATAGCCAGTGACTTGCAGAGATAAAGTGTGTCTAGTACTGATTAACTGTTCTACAGCCATGAGTCTCCCACCTCTGAATATGTGGGGAAATAGCCAGTGGCTTGCAGAGATAAGGTGTGTCTAGTACTGATTAACTGTTCTACAGCCATGAGTCTCCCACCTCTGAATATGTGGGGAAATAGCCAGTGGCTTGCAGAGATAAGGTGTGTCTAGTACTGATTAACTGTTCTACAGCCATGAGTCTCCCACCTCTGAATATGTGGGGAAATAGCCAGTGACTTGCAGAGATAAAGTGTGTCTAGTACTGATTAACTGTTCTACAGTCATGAGTCTCCCACCTCTGAATATGTGGGGAAATAGCCAGTGACTTGCAGAGATAAAGTGTGTCTAGTACTGATTAACTGTTCTACAGCCATGAGTCTCCCACCTCTGAATATGTGGGGAAATAGCCAGTGGCTTGCAGAGATAAGGTGTGTCTAGTACTGATTAACTGTTCTACAGCCATGAGTCTCCCACCTCTGAATATGTGGGGAAATAGCCAGTGACTTGCAGAGATAAGGTGTGTCTAGTACTGATTAACTGTTCTACAGTCATGAGTCTCCCACCTCTGAATATGTGGGGAAATAGCCAGTGGCTTGCAGAGATAAGGTGTGTCTAGTACTGATTAACTGTTCTACAGCCATGAGTCTCCCACCTCTGAATATGTGGGGAAATAGCCAGTGGCTTGCAGAGATAAGGTGTGTCTAGTACTGATTAACTGTTCTACAGCCATGAGTCTCCCACCTCTGAATATGTGGGGAAATAGCCAGTGACTTGCAGAGATAAGGTGTGTCTAGTACTGATTAACTGTTCTACAGCCATGAGTCTCCCACCTCTGAATATGTGGGGAAATAGCCAGTGGCTTGCAGAGATAAGGTGTGTCTAGTACTGATTAACTGTTCTACAGCCATGAGTCTCCCACCTCTGAATATGTGGGGAAATAGCCAGTGGCTTGCAGAGATAAGGTGTGTCTAGTACTGATTAACTGTTCTACAGCCATGAATCTCCCACCTCTGAATATGTGGGGAAATAGCCAGTGGCTTGCAGAGATAAGGTGTGTCTAGTACTGATTAACTGTTCTACAGCCATGAGTCTCCCACCTCTGAATATGTGGGGAAATAGCCAGTGGCTTGCAGAGATAAGGTGTGTCTAGTACTGATTAACTGTTCTACAGCCATGAGTCTCCCACCTCTGAATATGTGGGGAAATAGCCAGTGACTTGCAGAGATAAGGTGTGTCTAGTACTGATTAACTGTTCTACAGCCATGAGTCTCCCACCTCTGAATATGTGGGGAAATAGCCAGTGGCTTGCAGAGATAAGGTGTGTCTAGTACTGATTAACTGTTGTACAGCCATGAGTCTCCCACCTCTGAATATGTGGGGAAATAGCCAGTGGCTTGCAGAGATAAGGTGTGTCTAGTACTGATTAACTGTTCTACAGCCATGAGTCTCCCACCTCTGAATATGTGGGGAAATAGCCAGTGGCTTGCAGAGATAAGGTGTGTCTAGTACTGATTAACTGTTCTACAGCCATGAGTCTCCCACCTCTGAATATGTGGGGAAATAGCCAGTGACTTGCAGAGATAAAGTGTGTCTAGTACTGATTAACTGTTCTACAGCCATGAGTCTCCCACCTCTGAATATGTGGGGAAATAGGCAGTGGCTTGCAGAGATAAAGTGTGTCTAGTACTGATTAACTGTTCTATGGTCATGAATCTCCCACCTCTGAATATGTGGGGAAATAGCCAGTGACTTGCAGAGATAAAGTGTGTCTAGTACTGATTAACTGTTCTATGGTCATGAATCTCCCACCTCTGAATATGTGGGGAAATAGCCAGTGGCTTGCAGAGATAAGGTGTGTCTAGTACTGATTAACTGTTCTACAGCCATGAGTCTCCCACCTCTGAATATGTGGGGAAATAGCCAGTGGCTTGCAGAGATAAGGTGTGTCTAGTACTGATTAACTGTTCTACAGCCATGAGTCTCCCACCTCTGAATATGTGGGGAAATAGCCAGTGGCTTGCAGAGATAAAGTGTGTCTAGTACTGATTAACTGTTCTATGGTCATGAGTCTCCCACCTCTGAATATGTGGGGAAATAGCCAGTGACTTGCAGAGATAAAGTGTGTCTAGTACTGATTAACTGTTCTATGGTCATGAGTCTCCCACCTCTGAATATGTGGGGAAATAGCCAGTGGCTTGCAGAGATAAAGTGTGTCTAGTACTGATTAACTGTTCTACAGCCATGAGTCTCCCACCTCTGAATATGTGGGGAAATAGCCAGTGGCTTGCAGAGATAAAGTGTGTCTAGTACTGATTAACTGTTCTATGGTCATGAGTCTCCCACCTCTGAATATGTGGGGAAATAGCCAGTGGCTTGCAGAGATAAAGTGTGTCTAGTACTGATTAACTGTTATATGGTCATGAGTCTCCCACCTCTGAATATGTGGGGAAATAGCCAGTGACTTGCAGAGATAAGGTGTGTCTAGTACTGATTAACTGTTCTACAGCCATGAGTCTCCCACCTCTGAATATGTGGGGAAATAGCCAGTGGCTTGCAGAGATAAGGTGTGTCTAGTACTGATTAACTGTTCTACAGCCATGAATCTCCCACCTCTGAATATGTGGGGAAATAGCCAGTGGCTTGCAGAGATAAGGTGTGTCTAGTACTGATTAACTGTTCTACAGCCATGAGTCTCCCACCTCTGAATATGTGGGGAAATAGCCAGTGGCTTGCAGAGATAAGGTGTGTCTAGTACTGATTAACTGTTCTACAGCCATGAGTCTCCCACCTCTGAATATGTGGGGAAATAGCCAGTGGCTTGCAGAGATAAGGTGTGTCTAGTACTGATTAACTGTTCTATGGTCATGAGTCTCCCACCTCTGAATATGTGGGGAAATAGCCAGTGACTTGCAGAGATAAAGTGTGTCTAGTACTGATTAACTGATAGTAGATCCTAGGAATAATAATTCATTGTTAAATGATTGAAATATGGTTGAAAAAAAGGCATAAAACCCCAAACAAACAATCAAACAAACAAACAAACAAAAGAATAGAAGAAATGAAATAAAAAAAAATATAATTAGTATAATGTGAAAGTTACTGGTATATATATATGTTAACCTTATCCTCTAGATGAGTTCTCCGTGGTTTTGATAATAACAGATCTGTATTGTGAACATTAAAGAAAGAACATACTGCAGGAATGAAACAATTAATTATGCATAATAACATAAAGGTAATATTGAGGAGATACGGTATCTGTATGACTTTTTACTCCAAAATTTTACTCTTGGATTGTACAGTTTATTTTTGAACTGAGTCAGCCCATTAAGATTATTCTGGCAACCAGTTGTAATGGTAGAGGAAGACCTCAATGGCATATTGCACATGAAACTCAGTGGAACCACTGTCCTTCAGCAGGTAATTGGCTAATTTTCTTATGTAAAGATTTTTTTACTTAGTTGGACTCGCACCCTTAACCTTAGCAGAGAAATAGGTAAGTGGTCTTAAAATGGCACCACTTGACCACAGAGAACCCCATCTACTAGTAAGACATTTCAAATAAATACATATATAACTTAATGTTACATGTACTGTAAATTCTTGAATTACTTTTGAATTATCTTTTCAGTGCTAGCTATAGTCCAAGATTCTTTGGAAAGAAATACGTAAGCCCCAACATGTCTCGATACCGGATCCGCTCAAAAGGTGGCAGAAGCGGGTACCAAGATAGCGGGGAGGATGACCTTCCATACATTGAGTACAGTGACGATGAGGATATTGTCACACAGGGGAGACAACGTGATGATTCAGACTCGGATGTTTCCTATGAAACAGGTATAAATTAATAATATATGAAACATTCTTAAAAAATGGGTATGATTGTTGGTTTGCTGTTTTTTTTTGCCAGGTTTTGATTTTTCTGATAGCATTGGGTAAACACTGAACACTTGAGATTGTATTGTTTTAAATAAGTTAAATATATTAGTACATTGGTTATTCAAAAAGCACTCATGTTATTGGCATTGTTTGCTTTAGCCTACCTCACTAAGGCATCAAACTATTGTCATTTCTACACAAAGAATTTCAAATGATAAAAAATTATGCCATAAAATTTAACTGTATGCATACTTAATACGCAAAAATTTTAAATGTACACAAATGTATGGCAAACATGCTTAAAATCATTTGTTGAATTTCTTGACCTTATGAAACCAAGTTGAGAATGATACATTTGTACAGTACTCCAAATTAAAGAAACTTGACTTAGAAATAGTAAAATACCATATTATATTGTGTTTATAGTCACAGCAATCTTTTATACATAAAACAATGATCTACCTAGAACAGTATTAAACTTACAGGTATGACACATGCAGTTTTCACATTATACCAACATTGACTGTCTAGTCTCTAGATATTTAGGACCAATATCATTTTGATGCTTTTTTTATCCATACATCCATTCATACCTCACACTCAATTGGCCAGAATACTTCTCCTAAACTTATAAACCAAATTTGGACAAACTTGCTAGGTAGTATACAAGAGATGTCTTCTTGTGAATATGGTCATGTATAGATGGATTTTGTTAATACTTGCTACAAATGATCTGCATAACATGACGATGTGTCACGAGTAAGACCTACACCCGTACCTCAAAGGTCAAGGTCACACTTTGAGTTTGTTTGACAACACTTTGAGTCTGTGTGAGATTTCGTGTCCGACCTGTAACTTTGTCATGCATAAATGGATTTTATAAATACTTCCTACAAATGATCAACATATCATGACAATGTGTCACGAGTAAGACCCACACCCATACCTCAAAGGTCAAGGTCACACTTTGAATTTGTTTGACAACACTTTTGAGACTGAGATTTCGTGTCCAGCCTGTAACTTTGTCATGTATAAATGGATTTTGTTAATACTTGCTACAAATGATCAACATAATATGACGACGTGTCGCGAGTAAGACCCACACCCGTACCTCAAAGGTCAAGGTCACACTTTGAGTTTGTTTGACAACACTTTGAGTCTGTGTGAGATTTAGTGTCCGGTCTGTAACTTTGTCATGCATAAATGGATTTTATAAATACTTCCTACAAATGATTAACATAACATAATGATTTATTGCGAGTAAAACCCATACCTGTTCCTCAAAGATCAAGGTCACACTTTGAGTATGTTTGACAACACTTTGAGTCTGTGAGATTTCATGTTCAGCCTGTAACTTTGTCATGCATAGATGGATTTTGTTTATACTTGTACACAATTTAACTTTGTTTGATTACACTTTCAGTCTGATTGAGATTTAGTGTCCGGTCTGTAACTTTGTCACCTATGGATTAATTTCAAAATACTTGGCTCAATTCATCAGCAAGGCATGATGAAGTGTCATGTGTAAGACTCACATGCATATCTTAAAGGTCAAGGTCACACTTTGAGTTTGTTTGATAATACTTTCAGTCTGTGTGAGATTTCATGTCCGACCTGTAACTTTGTCATACATAGATGGATTTTATAAATATTTACTACAAATGATCAACAAAACATGATGATGTGTCGCATTTAATCCCAGATTCCCACTTCAAAGGTCAAGGTCACAATTTAACTGTTTGACATCACTTTCAGTCAATTTGAGATTGAATGTCCGCTCTGTAACTTTGTCACCTATGGATACATTTTAAAAACACTTGGCTCAGTTGATCAACATGACATAATTAAGTGTTGCATGTAAGACCAAGAACCTTTCCTCAAAGGTCAAGGTCACACTTTCAATTTGTTGGATATTGCATGTCTGGTCTGTAACTTTGTCTTTAACTTGGCTCAATTGATCAAGATGACATGACGACATGCCACAAGTAAGACCTAGATCCGTACCTCAAAAGTCAAGGTCACACTTCGAGTTTGTATGACAACACTTTGAGTCTGTTTGAGATTTCAAGTCCGTCCTGTAACTTTATCATACATGGATGGATTTCAAAAACACTTGGCTCAATTCATCAATTGATCAACATGTCATGATGAAGTGTCACGTTAAGACCCATAACCTTACTTCAAGGTCACACTTTCAGTTTTTTTTGATATTTCATGTCTGGTCTGTAACTTTGTCTTACATGGAGGGAATTTTAAAATAGCTTGACACAAGTGATCAGCATGTCATTATGATGTGTCACCTGCATTTACCTGTTGGAATACCCAAACCATTACATTAGATGTCAAGGTCAAGGTCGTGCTTAAATGTAAAAAAACACGAAATTGCATGTCTAGTCTGAAACGTCAGTCAATTGCTCTTGATATTCATGGATACATCGCTACCTATTATAACATATATTGTTATTTTCATAGACCATTTAGGGGGGCATGCGACACTTACCAGTGACATTTGTTGTTAATGGTAAATCTTGCCTGCACCATTTCTCCTATACTAATAAACCATTTTTTTTATCTCAAATTTGCTGCAGAATATCCATATAAAGTCTAGTTGTGCATATTGTCTTTTTGTTCCGGTTCATTGAATTTTGGGTGGGCTATTCCTGTCAGTAGTGGAATCCCATGAGTGTAAGGGCACTGGCATTGATCAGGCTACAGACATGGGCATTCATCACTCTTAGTGATTGTCTGGTTAAAATCTTTTGGTGGCACATGAACCAGAAGCAAACCCTCAAGTTAATAGCCGCTTGTAAAACAGGCACTTACAACTTTACCATTGCTCTATTTCTAATAAATACTGCCTTCAGTGTTACAATTATATATGGTTCACTAGTCACTTGAGAACAAGATTTATCAGGATATGAAAATTATGATAGAGTACTTATTTAAGCTCTCATCATGATATTGTGATCTCAGTTTAACTCTGTAGTTTTACACAGTATAATTACATGTATAAGAGTATGTGTAATTCAATGGTGAATGTGAATAATCAATTGATACTACTTATGTTTCAGTATTGGAAGAAGGGATAGAATTACGATCTGGTAAGAACTTGCAGAACATACGACAGAAGTTTAATGAACATGATACAAGATTACAAGGATCTGAAAATGTAACAAGTGCCAATAATAGATTGTCTTACACGACATCAAAAATGGACTTGATGTCGCGATCACGTAGGGATGGGTACGATGAGAATACTAATGCTGTAAATAGGTCATCTAGAAAGGGCAGAAAATCTTTACAAAATCAGAAACAATATTCACAGTCAGAACATAAACGGTATCCAGATACGTTTGTAGATTCTTACTCACGGATTGGTTCTGGTACAGATTACAGCAATGTGAGGTCGCGGAGAAGTTTGAATACAGATTTTAGTAAAAATCGATCTTTGAAAGCGAATCGAAATGTTAGTGTGCAATCCAATTCCAATTTGGATAGACAGTCATCACGATTAAACTACGATGAGACAGACTCTGGCACTAACTCATCTGGATATTCTTTACGGACAGTGCGTAAAACTTTAACACAAGAATTCGAGGAACTTGATGACAAAGATGGAGTTGAGGAAAAGGGATCTGTGGAAATGTCTGAGAAGTTATCCAGGTCCAATCAACAAAAGAAAAATCAAAATGAAAATCGTGTTCATCTTTATGGTAAGGTATTATATATTCAGGATCATTTTGCAGTATTTGGGAAGGACACAGTTTGTAAATGAGGATAAAGGTGAACATTTTTTTTTGCATTTTTGAGAAATGGTTTTGGTTGATTTGAGAGGAAAACACATGATGTCTCCTTGGTGAAACGCTGAATGCTGGTGTCCACAAAGACTGGTAAAAATATTAAAGTTCATGGTCCTTTACTCTGTATGATTAATTTTGAAAGTTTCATACATATCTTTTACCTGTTTATTAAATTGCATTACAGCAATTAATTTAATGTAATATCTTTATGTGTAAATGTCAATGCTAAAAAAAGTTTTTCTGCATAAGGTGAGCTTATTGTAACATTACAACCCTCTTGTTGTAATAGAATTAAATATATATGGAATTTTATTAAAAACCAAAAATAAAAGACAGAAGATAACATCTACCAATTCTTCACAGTTCACTAAAAAATCATAATTGTGAAACTAATTAGATTTCGACATTTATAAATGCATCATTAAATCTTGTTACAGGTCTAGATTCTGTTATAAATGCATCGTTTAATTATGTTACTGGTCTAGGTTCTGTTAAAAACACAGCGTTTAATTGTGTTACAGGTCCAGAGCTACAGATAAAGTTTTGGTCAATTGGGTAATTACCCCCTGTTTTTGAAACAATTGGGTATTTCTGATTTCAATTGGGTAATGAAAAAACCATCACCCCCTGAAATAAAATTAATTGGGTATTTTGTCCCAAAAACATAAATTGAACCAGGTAGTTTAGTTGCATTTAATTAAATTGTTCCTTACTTGAACTGAAACTGCATATTGGTAATGTACATGGTCATCACAACAAAGGTATCTTCCTTTCACAACACTAAACTATTTATACAGTCTGCCTGACTCAAATAACCAAGAACGAAAGGTTAACTGTTTTGAACTAAAACACTGTAAACATTCAACTAAGGTAACTTTTGTCTTTTTACATAGTTTAATGTCACTGATATTAATATAGTTTGGGTTTTTTGGCAGTTCTGGGTTTAAAACCAGTGCACAACCTTGCCTTCCTTCTCCTTTTTTGTCTGAGCCAATGTTGTACAGCTGGTGTTGCATCATACACCGACAAACTTGGGCCAAGCATACTGATGGTCATCAATGTGTTTAATGTTTCAGTTCCTAGTGATGCTCTAAACTTACTTTTAAGTCTATTTTGTGTACTAAATGTACGTTCACATTCAACACTTGTGGGCTGAAGACACAGGGCAATTGTTGCAAGTTTTGATACATTTGGCATAATGTCACCATGAAGAGTTATGATTCTTTTGCACAGTCTATTAACACTCAAGTTTGCATATGAGCCATTGGCCATCCCTTCATACCTGGGCCATTCTTTTTCTAACTGTTTTGCATCAAGGAGGGGTTGTACTGTTCTGACTGTTTCCTGTGTTCCTTCAATCAAGTTCCCTTCAGTAAATTTCACAGACTTTTCATAGCCATACAATGCAGATAGAGACTCAAATGCAGTTTTACACTCCTCCTTAGATGAACACTGAAGTTGTGAGGACTCGAACAAACAACTGAAATCATCATAGATTGCACTGTCCTCTTTTCTGAATCTACAGCCAATGTTTTTCTTCATCCTCTTGATATAGTCTGTTCTAACATCGCCAAACTCACTATCCATATTTGCATGATAAGCTAACTTTTCTCCCTCATACTCCACACCATCATCATTTTTTTTTAATGCTAACCTCATCTCAGCTAAGCATTCTCCATCATTTGTCTCAAAATATGTGAGCTTAGAAATTGTCCCATCTATCAAGGGTTTTATTTCACTGAAGAGAATATTCTTTTTCTGCAGACCACAACTCAGTACAGCTAACTCATTGTGTATATCCAGAACAAAAGCTATGACTAATGCTACTTTGTAGGAGCTAAAGTACTTGCTGAGACCCTTTGCCACTGCATTTTTCTCACCAGCAAATTTGGATAATGTCACTTAGACTGATGCAAAACACTCATATACAGCCTTGACTGCATTTCTGAGTCTAAGCCAGCGAATAGAGTAAGGCTCTTTAACTGTTACTTCTGGCTCTTCAAGAATTTTCTGGATATTTTTCAATGCCTGTGTCCTGTTACTGGAAGCGCTTATAAACAAGTAGAGTGAATTGAACTTCTCGAAATTTCAACATGAATTCATTTTTTTTGATAGAGTCTGTGCATGCTAAATTAAGCCGGTGCGCCATGCAGTGTGTTTGCACACAATAAGGTGCATATTTACTAATCAATTGTTTTCCTACACCTGTTCTTTTGCCTAACATAACTGCAGCTCCATCTGTGGCCAGTGATGTGCAGTTTGCAAGATCTATCCCACATTTTTCAAACTGTTCAGCTATACAGTTCACAATAGTATGTGCACATCCATCATCAAGATGCACATTACACAACATTTTGGTCTGAGCTTCACCTCCTTTTACAAACCTGACACACACACTAAGTCTCTTGTCTACAGTTACATCTGTGCTCTCATCTAACATTAAAGCAAACACATCAGAGGCTTTGATATCATTCACTAATTCCAACTGAAGAACATGAGCAATAGATGTTTGGATGTCTTTAGCTAAGATTGGTAAACTTCATGTTCAAACCATTTTTCGTCTGTAATTCTAGCAACTGATTTATTGTGTTGGTTGGAATTTCAGACTTTGCTGCCATGTAAACAGTGTTTAAAACCATTATATCACTATTGTCAAATGACACTGGGGTATCACTATCTAACTCAGTGTCAATAGAACTATGTGTAGCCATACTCTTAATTTTCTGCTTTTCATATGCAGCATATGCAAACTTGTGTTCTGCACTTTGACTATGTCTAACAATCCCAGATAACTGAAAGTTAGGGGACCCTTCTGTGGCCCATACATTTGTGAGTTTTAATTGCTGCTGCATGTTTGTGCAGATTTTACATTTCATACGATCCGTAGCAGACCCAGTAACAGTAACATCTAACCACGAATACTTCAATTTCCATTCGGCTACCGTTTTTGTACTCACAGCGTCAGAAGAGTGCTTTTTTGGCTTCACTATCCGTGTCAACAAATCGTCTAATATTTCACTCGCAAGCTCATTTGTGTCTACAATTACACTGGTCAGGAGATCTTCAATAATCTGTCGGCACATTTCATCACTCTGTACTTCCGACGATGTAAAATAACCGCGCAAAGTATTACTTTGGATCGGCAAGGTTTGTTTTTTCCTGCCTCGCGACGACATGATTGCGAAAGAGGAAATGAAAGCATTCAATCGCTGTTTACCGACTATTCCTATATTAACTGCGCAGTAGTGATCACGCGTGGGGAACCAGACAAGGCACCCTAAGGATTTAAATGATCGAAAGGAACAGAAAAAAAACAAACTCTTTTTTTTATTTCCCAATTATTGTAGACGATTATCTCATTAAACTAAGAAAAGATGCATACTATGTTTTAAACTATTGAAATGGTTAGATCGTAATTCGACATCCACCGCATTTACATCCTATACATATTTAATATTTTAAATGGGGCGCCATAATATTCGATGTCCTTTGTTTATGCAAAATAGTCTACAGGATACATTTTGATTGGACAATACGTTCTACGACGCTGTGTGTTACAATTCTTCAACTTTAAATGGATAATATATATACACTCTCAGTTGTCAAATTACTGATTACGCAACAGTATATATATATCGAGAACTGTATAAAATGATACGACACAGCGCGTGCCCTTGGCCATTTACACGGTCCGATGGTAGGATAAATTGTCGGCAAAGTCAATATCGCTTTGACCTAAACTACTAGACTGGCATTTTGTTACTAGTGCTTTTTTTAGTCACTCGCTTTTCTAAATTTCCACTCGATTTAAGTGAGTATGCGTGTCTAAATTTGAACCCTGAGAACTACCGAAAAGAATGTATACCGTACCGAGACGATTTTACGTCGATTACGCGCATGTTTTTGAACATTTGTGTATTGGGGTTTCCTGAATGGGTTTTTGTACGCATGTTTTTTAATTTAATTGCGTTTTTGATAAAATCAATTGCGTTTTTACACAAATACGCAACCTATCTGTAGCTCTGCAGGTCTAGATTCTGTTATAAACGCATCGTTTAATCGTGTTACAGGTCTAGATTCTGTTATAAACGCATCATTTAATCGTGTTACAGATCTAGATTCTGTTATAAATGCATCATTTAATCGTGTTACAGGTCTAGATTCTGTTATAAACGCATCATTTAATTGTGTTACAGGTCTAGATTCTGTTATAAATGCATCGTTTTATCGTGTTACAGGTCTATATTCTGTTATAAACACATCATTTAATCGTGTTACAGGTTTAGATTCTGTTATAAATGCATCATTTAATCATGTTACAGGTCTAGATTCTGTTATAAATGCATCATTTAATCATGTTACAGGTCTAGATTCTGTTATAAATGCATCGTTTAATCGTGTTACAGGTCTATATTCTGTTATATATAAACACATCATTTAATCGTGTTACAGGTTTAGATTCTGTTATAAATGCATCGTTTAATCGTGTTACAGGTCTATATTCTGTTATAAACGCATCATTTAATTGTGTTACAGGTTTAGATTCTGTTATAAATGCATCATTTAATCATGTTACAGGGGTAGATTCTGTTATAAATGCATCATTTAATCATGTTGCAGGTCTAGATTCTGTTATAAATACATCATTTAATCATGTTACAGGTCTAGATTCTGATGATGAGTTTTCTGACACTAATTCCTCGTCATCTCGGAGATCGAGATATAGCACCAGCAATGGTAGTGGTAATAGTGATACAACAACAATAACCACCATTGTCACAACCATCACAGGTAGGTGTAGGTTAGACTATCACTGTTAAAGGTCACTACATGTAAAATAAATTAAAAATTTTTGTTTATGCAGTAATCATAGTCATGAAACTACAATGGTGCCACTTCAGACTGCTTTTATACGTCAGTTGGGTCTTCCGTGACCTTGTGGTCTATAGCAACAGCTCAAGACTTCTTTCCTGGTCCCTCTTGGGTTGTGTGTTTGAGTCCAGTTTTGTCAAAAGAACAACACTTTATGTGGGTAACTCTACCAGTTATTTTCCGCATGGCAGTAGTTTTCTCAGATTCATTCTAACAATAAAACAGTCTGCCGTTATAACTTATAATGTATTGAAAATGTTGTTGATAAAAAGTCTGACTGTTGAATTTTGAATCTATTTTATCCCTTGAATTTAGGGGAATGATTAATTAATTTTTCGTCAATTTTTATAAGAAAATTTGGAAAAGCTGTATATATGAATTTGGTTATTGTCATTTCAGAAACATTCACAACAATAACCCGGCCAATTGTTGCTATAACCAGTCCAGTTGTTACTCCAGTTTTGAACAATGTGGGCAGACCAGTCTGGAATAATGTAATTCATCCAGTCATATCATTTGTTTCATCATCAGTTAGCACAGTGTTATTTTTATCATGGCTACTTGCGTCTCAACCGATATCATATCTTGTTAGAAGTGTTGGAACATTGTTATCTTGGTTTTGGACATCTGGTGCCGAGGATGTTGCCGAGAGTTTGTCATCTGTGTCGGGCTGGATATGGAGACAAATGGAATATATAATGATGCAATTCATCCTGATGGACGTCTTTTTATTTAAAAGGTATGTTTTTTCACTGTTGAAATTCAAACAAGTGTTAAATGCTTGTAGAAAAATAAGCAAGTACTTATATTTAAAGGTTTTAAGTTCCATTATTTGATACAGCAAATAATAAATTTGATTATAGGCTCTGTACGAGGGGTTATCCAGAAGTTTGTGGACATATCTCATAATATGAACATGACATGTCTGATTTATTTTGAGGTTTACATGTGTTATATTTAATCTAACTGCAACTTGTATGCAAAGTATGAAAAATATATGTATTCAAATAAAGCAGTAATATGTATTTCAAACATGCTAGTTCGCTTATCTGCCGCTGGTCAGAATTACATTACGTCTTGCGACACCAATTTATTTTACAAGTAATTTTCATACTTTTACTCGTCGCTTCACTCATACCCTTTTAGCAATTGGGGAACCCTGCGAGCACTTAAATGCATTCTATTTATTCTTTATTATCATGTGCACTGTATTGTAACCTATACTTGTTTCGCAGTATAGTTCATGAATTGTATTACAGCAATCCTTATTGAGGCACGTTTTGCCACGTTGACGTGACTTTGCTTGATCTTGACACAGGACGCCATACCTGTTAGCATCCATTATTGTTTCTCTTTCCCACTGTACAGTTTGTGTTATTTGTAGACTACAAAATGCACTTAAATAACTTTCTCGGAGCTTTACTATGCATATCTATCATCTGAATCAGTGTTTTGCTGGAATGACACTGTTGTGCAGACATTGATGACATGTTCTCAATAATATATGTTTTAACGTGAGATTTACAGGAAAATTATTGTTATTTTTCACATATTTATCTGTCGAGCTGTTCAACATTTTGAGCTGCGGGACTAATTGTGTATGTATGTTGCAATGAATACTATAACATTTTTACTGATATAAATATACTAAAACACCGCACATTGATAGAAAATACACCAATGTACTTGCATAAATATGGATTTTATTAAATTTGTCCACAGACTTCTGGATAACCCCTCATATTAAAGGACATTAAAGACATCTTCCCAATTATCTTTTATTCCTTTGGTTTTTTTTGAAAATAATGTCATTTCTCAATATTTTGTTATTAAACACAAATTATATTATTCATGTTTCATTTGTTGAACATGACTTGCACTTATCAAGTTGCTTTACTATCTCGTAACAAATAAATGTGATTGTTACTGTTACTTGGTGAATGAAATTTATTTTATATGTACAATTCTAGTATAATATAAACAATTCTGTTATGATTTTTAAATGAAATTATATTGGACATGTTGGCAGAATGTTTTAAGAGTAATGAGCGAGCTGTTAAAACTATTCTGTAACATTTAAAATCTTTGCAGGAGAAAGGGTCATGGCTGCTGTTTATGTTTGCCGTTGTTGTTGTTGCTGCCTTTATTATTTGCATTATTTACAGGTGAGTTCATTTTTCATAAGAAATTCATTTTTAATCTCAATATTTCTCAATAAATGATTGTGAGATAAGTTTGCGGCAAAATAAGTGATGTTTCTGGCAACCTGACAAGCACTTCTTTACTCCTGCCAACCACTTTTTTATCCATTGGACATTTTATTGTACTATAAAAAAGAGATTATTAATGACTCCCAGCTTTGAACAAATCATCTATATGTCAAATATAAGGGTGAGAATTAAGTTAGGAAATGCATGTTAAAATTCTGAGGTCATGAAAAAAATGCAAGAGTAAGAGGGAAAAGCCAATAAAAACTATTCAAATGAACTTGTTACGTTTTTTATTCTTTTCATCTTTCACACCATAAATATCTTTAATCATTCAGTAATTGATATTGAATATTCATCAACAGTAAGTTTAAGCATGAGCAAGATCTGCAAGATTTAGTTGATATTCCTTTTACTTGCAATAAATGCTGGTATTAAAGGGGGAAAAAATTAATGCAAAAATGTAAATGTTGTATAAATATGTCATATTCCCCCCCCCCCCCCCCCGCTAAAAATGGGTTTAGCACTGACTGCCATTAAATGACTGAAACACTGTTGAAAGTGCAATTATATAAGAATTGATTGATGTGTTAATTACATAAAGATTGTATTTATATTACAGATTTCAAGTTAATTTCATGCATATTTAAAATGGTTGAAAACCAGCAAATGGTAATTTGAATTGAATGTAATTTGAAGCTGAGATAGTAAAGCTAATGTATACAATGGATGTGGCACTGGCAATGGTTGTTTTTTTATATGATTATGACTGTTACAGGTGCAGATCTGTGGAGTGGGAAATCTGCAATAATTGGTTTGTTTAGTCAAGAAAAGTCATCACCACAGATTGTTACGAATGTAAGTATCTGTGTATATATATATATATATATTGTATAAATACATGTCAGTCAATTTCCATTTTGAAATATAAACTTTGGTCATTATATTATAAAGTAGGTGCCACTTCTCTGGTACTTCGATATCGGAGACATTTGTACTTTCATCAACAACAACAGTTGTACACATGTATGTAGATACACACGTTTTGTTATCTAGATAATATAGCTGCAGGCAATGATAACTGAATAACAAAGTATTTGGGACTACATTAATGAGAATAATGGATAGTTTATAGTCTCAACATTTGTGTGATATGTGATTACCTGAAAGGAAACCAAAACTCGTAAAACTTTCAGCCATCTCACTTATTCTTATATTTGAAATAAAAGATGTGCAGGTACTCTGCTACTTTTAAGACCTTTATCTGGTTAGATAGCTATTAACTGATTTTGTTCTACACTTCAAACTTAGCTTCTCTGAGTATGAGCTCTGTTACAGCAAGTGTGGGATATTTCATAAATAGAGATTAAAAATAAAAATTTGTATAAGGTTACTGTTCCAGTATTATTAATCCTTTGTACTGATTGTGTTACTCGAGAATGACCATCTTAGTTAATGACTACATAAGACTATAACTCACTGAACTGTCATTCAGGCCAATAGCGAATACCTGAACCAGCTAAACACGGAGGTGAGGACATTGATTCTACAGCTGCAGTCGAGCAACCAGAACCAGCTGACAGCTGCCAACGTGGAGGAGATTGTTCACAGGATACTGAACAAGGAGACTGCAGCATTGAAGGCAGATCTTGATGACAGCAGGAACCAGGACGCCTCCAACCAGGTTGGTTTTGATTTTGTAGAGTAATAATATCATTTTTCTCATATTTGACAAATTTGATTTTGCATGAAATACCAGACATTGACTGACAAGTGGAATGTATCAAATACAGAATAGTGGCACAATGACATTGCTTTGAACATAATTATGAAAGATATCTGTATTCAGTATATTAAGTTTACATAGTTACTGGTTTATGTGTGGCATATATTAACATAAAGTTACAGTTGTCTCCTGTTATCTCAAACACTGCCATGTCAAACTGCTGGATATCTTGAAAAAAAGATTGTGGTCCTTTCATTATTTTAGTAAGAAATCTTAATGTTTACTTCAAACTACTGGTTATCTCAAAGTAATTCCTGGTTCCCTGGACTTTGAGATAATGAAAGTCAGCTGTAGTTATGTCTTGCATTACACGAAATTATATTGAAACATTTTTTACATACACAAGTTATATCTGTTAACAATATTCGTTTTCAATATAACAGATTAAAAATAGTATGTTGCTACTGTTATATTGTAGCTACTCTGGAAAAACGAGCAGGCAGTAAAACTGGAACAAATGCAAGCCAAACACAATGATCTACTGTCTGGCATACAGGTAGGAACTTTGTTCAAAGTAAACGTATTGCCAAATTTCTCATAAAAAGTATTACTCAGTGGTTTCCATTCAATAACTGTTCTCTGTAATAATTTGTGACAAATTTTGTGGGTTATCTCCTTTTTAGCTCATCTTTTTTTAATAAAACAAGACCCAAGCGGTAGCATTGTTGTCTCGTCTTGTTAAAGTAATATGTTAAGCTCAGTTTTTTATTCTATTTCTGAACAAACCTCTATTATGCTGTAGTGACAATACTTCATAAACACATTCATATCAAGTCGTACAAACAATGTACTTGTATTTAGCAAAGTTACCAAAATTTTCATACTCTTAAAACCTTCTTTGTTTAGCTTGGGTTTGAATTTTTTTAAAATCTTTTTTGTATTTAATTAATAGGTATTGATTCTGTAAGCTGATCACATTCATGTTAAAAATATTACATTACTGACCTTTGCCTACTTAATGGACTTGGTTAATACTTGCATTGTCTGGTTAAAGTTATAGTGACTAAACTTCATAACACATTCTTATCATGTTATACTAACAATATTTGTAGACAAGTTTCCGTAACTAAGCACCATCATGTTAAAAATGTTTTACATCACTAACCTTGACCTACTTAATGGACTTAATTAATAATTGCATTGTCCAGATTAGTTTATACTGGTATAATCCGATTAATGTTTATTTCAGCCTTTTCTATTTCTCTAGAAACTACTTAGTTTGTAGCGAATAAACTTCATTAACACATTTGTATCATGTTACAGAAACAATGTATGTAATAATGACTTTATTTTATGAGAAAACTCAGATGGACCAAGTGCAAGTTTCTCTGAGGTTCTCAAAATTAAACAAGAACAGTTTTAAACCATTAATTATATAACAGATGTACATTAAATATACTGATTCTCTTAACTGATTACCATCATGTTAAAATAATATACATCACTGACCATGGCAGATTTTATGAACTTTGAAAAAGACATCTGCACTCACTTGCCGTGATTTTGATTAAAAAAAAAGCTTGGGTTGCTTCTTATTTTTGTAATTTTTTATTTCATTGTAACAGTTTAACAAAATCAGATGTAAAAGATGCAAATTATGATGTAGTATTTCTGATATAACATTCTCATATTTGTAAATTAAGAGGCAAAGTTTCCAGGTTCTTTAGTAAATTTATTAAATCTGAGTTTGTTTTATTTTATATTTTGTTATTAATATCAAATACTGGTAAGTTATACAATGACTGTACAAACCAATGTGTTTCAGTTTGTTCCAATATTAAAAAAATTAATCTGTTTGTTAAAAAATATCTCCACAAACAAAAACCATTCAAACAGAAAAGTTCAAAACAGGCAAACGCCTCACCAACACAAATTCGATAATTGGCACAAGTACCTAAAGGAAACATAAGTTTACAGAAATATATTCTAGGTAACTGTGTTTTTGCACTGGATTTTGTAGAACTACAGTAGATTTAAGTGACTTACTTAGTCACACTAGTTACAGAATAGACGAACCACCATTCTAAAATCAGTTCAGATTTGGGATGCTTCTTAGTTCAAGGTCATTGTCAATGAAAATAGAAAAATGGATTTCAATATCTTTTTAAATGTTATATTTTGTGAATGAAAAAATAGAATTCCATCAGTTGCCCATGGATTTCTAGTTATGTGATATATGTTATGATATGCTCAAGAACCTCTTACTTTGTTAAAGTTAAATGATAGCATAGATCTAATCTTGTTTTGTCCAGAATCTAGAGGCAGTAATATCAGGACAGAGAGCTGTTATAGCTGAACAAGGTGCGGGGTTGAAATCAGAATCGAGACTTCACCTGGAAAATCTAGAGGAGAAGTTGGCAGCCCTACAAGCCGAGCTGCACGACCTGGAGAAAGAACATGCAGCCCTACTGCTGAGGGTGAATGCTTGCTGTCACAATGAGACATACTATGCTGGTGCAGTAAAGGACAGTGTTAATGTTATCCTTGCAGAGGTATATATATATACATAAGTATCTACGTATCCTCCTATTAATAGTCTTATTATGAAAACAATCTAACCTTGTGGAAGGATGGTGGTTCTACTCAGATTCATCTGAGGTTTCCTACCCATTAAAACTGGATATGCCTTATATAACATGAAATATGTTGAAAATGGTGTTAAACCTTATTAAAATAATATAATAATCTCTCATACTTGATTCATTTACATGAGTTTGGAAACATGTATTATATTATGTAATATTCTGAAAATAAACAAAACACTGGATGAATTTCAGTGCTACGTTTTCAAATCATTGTTTGCGGTATTTACAGTTTTAGAGTATGTATGTAAAGGTATTTCATAAATGATTTTGTCAGTATGATCATTGTTAGCTTGACTTTCTGGAGAATAAAGAGCTATTCTACTCACACGGGCGTTGGCGTCACACCTTGGTTAAAATTTTGCATGCAAGTCCCTATCTCAGTAACTATTGTATGTATTGACTTGAAACTTTGCACAAGCCTTCCCAGTCATCAACCCTACTACTATAACTATTAAGTTAGATAACTCTTGCTGAATTTAATGCAAATTATTGCCCTTGTTCGACTTAGAAAATCTTGTTAAAGTTTTGCGTGCAAGTCCCTATCTCAGTAACCATTGCATGTATTGACTTGAAACTTAACACAAAAATTCCCAGTCATCAAACCTGCTACAATAACTATTAAAGTAACATACAAGTAATTGCATGAATATAATGCAAGTTATTACTCTTTGCTGGAATTACAATATTTGGTTAAAGTTTTACGTGCAAGTATCGTATCACACCAACCACTCAATGTATTTGATTGAAACTTTACATATGGCTTTGTAATCATGAAACCAACTAAATTAATCAAGAGGGATAACTCTTGCCAGATTTTTTTTTTTGCAAAGTAAGGCCTTTGACTTAGAAATTTTATAACTCAGCAGTCACTGCATGTATTGGATTGAAACTTCATACAAGGTTAAGACCTACTTAAGTTTGTCAATTTTGTAAGTTCAAACTCTTATTTGATTGGATTTGCCATCAGTCTCAATCAAATTTGTACTTATTTGACAAATATTTGAATAGTCGAGAGCGCTGTCCCTTGGGCAGCTCTTGTTACTGACAAAATCATTAATGAAAGTCCTTTTAAATACATACATATTCTTAAATTTTAAATATCACTTACAGGTACAATAGTTTGATAATGTGGCTCTGAAATCCAGATTTCTTACAAATTATATAAAACAAAATGAACCAGTATTTAAAAGTATTTATTAGGATAAACTTCTGTGTTGAAGAACTTAACCCATAGTCCCTGTGAAGATTTATCCTAGGCTAGATGCTGTACTGCATGATAAAACTCTTATCATCATCTTACCAAAAAAGGTTCATGGTCTTCAGTAACACCTTAAAATCCTCTTCTAAATCTCTCAATAAGGTTGGAGTCTCTTTATGTATATAAGAAATTTGATTGTAGCTTGATATAAGATAAACATGAGTTTGTTTACTTGTTACAGATGATGGCAGGTCACATGAGCGGGAATCCATCCCAGGATGCGTTCACTGACTGGCTACATTCCAACTATGTGAGTAAAGAAACCCTAGATAAGAGACTGCAGGACCTGGCCGTGGATCTCACAGGCAGCGTGATGGCTCTGATGAAGGAGCAGCAGGATGCTTATCAGTTACAACAGCAACAACAACAGCAGCAACATCAGCATCAGGATCAGCAGGTGCTCCTGACTGGAAACTTGTCTAATGTTGGTGAACAGGTGTGTACTCTATAGAGGATCTTATACTTGTCTTTATTAGCTGGACTATTTAAAGAATAAGGAGGGCTATTTTACTTGCCCGAGAGTCGCTGTCTCCGTCACACCTTGGTTGAAGTTTTGTGGACAAGGCTATATTATATGTTACTTGCATGTAATGCACACACGATTTACCAATCATCACACCAACTATATTAACTAAGTAGGGTAACTCTTGCTTGAATATAATGCAAATTATGGCCCTTGTTTGACTCAGACATTCTGGTTAAAGTTTTGGGTGCAATTACCATCAACTCCATATCTCACCAATTACTCAATATATTTGATTGAAACTACACACAAGACTTCCCAGTCATCACATCTACTACAATAATTAAGGTAAATATATTTTACTCTCATATAATGCAAATTATGGCCCTTGTTTGACTTAGAAATTCTGGTTAAAATTTTGCATGCAAGTACCATCAAGTTATTATATCTCACTAACCACTCAATGTATTTGATTGTAACTTTGTGTAAGGCTTAACTTGCAGTTATAAAATAAAAGTGTGATAACTCTTGCAAGATAGTTTTGCATATTATGGCTCTTGTTTGACTTAGAAATTCTGTATAAAGTTTATGTCTCAAGCATTCACTGCAAGTTTTTGATTGAAACTTCGTTCAAGGTTTTGCAGTTTTAAGATCGACTCAGTTTAGTAAGTGAGACAATTCTTATTTACTTGGATTGGTCATCAGTTTGTACTTTTGTGACAAATGATATGAATAGTCAGGTGTGCTGTACTATGGGCTGCTCTTGTTTGATATATAGAAACAACAGCCTAATAAATGAATATAAGTGAATAACTTGTCTGTTATGTTTTGTTATTGAACTATTATTTTCTATTACAGCATGTAAGATTGATGATACAAGAAGCATTAGTCAGATACAGTGCGGACAAAACTGGCTTGGCAGACTTTGCTCTCGAGTCCGCAGGTAAGACCCTGAACTCGAACTCTGACTTAAACACAGTCTCAAAATTATGTACTTAATAAAAGTCTCTTGGGTATTGATTGATGCTTGTGGGAAGTTGTGGGTTTGGTCCCCATCAGAATGTACTATTTGTAAATAAATATCATGTTAGTTTTTATCAATATTTGTAGATATTTATAAAACCCAAAGACTACAGATTGAGATATAAAGAGATGAAGAGCAATGTGACATGGTTTTGAGTGTCCAAGAGTGGTACCGTAGTTGAACAAATTATTTAATATTTGCAGTTATTGTCATTTTTAGCTTGACTATTCAAAGAATAAAGAGAGCTATTCTACTCACCCGGGCGTCTTTGACTTTTCTGGTTAAAGTTTTGCATGCAAGTACCATCAAGTCCATATCTCACCAATCACTCAATGTATTTGATTAAAACTTCACACAAGACTTCCTAGTCATCAAACCTACTAAAATAACTAAGTGAGATAACTCATGCATGAATATAATGAAAATTACAACCTTTCTTTGACTTATATCTTTTGGTTAAAATTTTGCACACAAGTTCCATCAAGTCCATATCACAACAGCCACTCGATGTATTTAATTGAAACTTTATGTATGGCTTTGTAGTCATGAAACCAACTAAATTAATCAAGTGGGATAACTCTTGCCAGATGTTTTAGCAAATTATGGCCTTTGTTTTACTTTAAGAAATTCCATGCAGCCACTGCATGTATTGGATTGAAACACTTTATACAAGGTATTGCAGTTACAAGACCTGATCAAGTTAGATAACTCTTGTTTGCATGGATTTGTCATCGGTCTCAATCTAGTTTGTACTTTTGTCTTATCAACAGCTCTTGTTTAAATTATTATATGCAATATTTTGTATGTACTGGTTACTCATGTTATATTTGACAGTTTGTGTACAATGTTTATGTAATGTTTGTTGCTGCTGTTTATTTGAAAGATTGTGTAATCCTGATGTAGGTTGCTTGTGCCTTATTTAATGATAATTTATATGAATAGGTGGCACAGTGGTGAGTACACGGTGTTCCGAGACGTACTACAGAAAGACGGCACTGATCAGTGTGTTTGGTGTTCCCCTCTGGTATACGTCCAACTCTCCAAGAACTGTTATACAGGTATGTACACATATTTCATTGTTTTTTTTTATATGGGTTTGATTTAAGTAATGAATGTTATTTGCTGACAGTTTATGAGATATGAATGTACATGTAACATGTGCAGAGTAAATGAACCCCAATTTCAGTTAAGTTCATGAATATTCAACATAATAAATCCACTCAACTAACATCACCAGGGCCTGTTTCACATTTATTTTGCACTAATAAACATGTGATGTACTCATTGCATCCTTCAATTAATGTTGATGTAGTTGCGGATTTCATTTACTATCCGCTGCTTCATGCCGTCAAAAAGCATAAATAATTGTGACATTTTTGGTTTATGATCAACGACAAATCTCAAGACCATTTGGGGGGCATGTGACATTCTTGTTTTGGTACAGTCCATGCTTCCAAGGGATCCTTTTACCATATTATTGACATCACAACAGCAGTCTTACATGCTGCTTGGCAGTCATAAAATATATTATTCCTGATTCCTTGGAATCATAGAGCACATTCAGTTTTACTCACTAACAGAATGCTGCTTTAGCCAGTGCTATTGGACAGGAGAGGTGTTGCATATTTTTACCACTTCTCAGAAACAGATTCAATCAAACAAAATCTGCTTATTTCTTCTTGTCGGTCAATGCATTCTATGCTACCAAGAAATTTTTTATATAGTTAATGTTTAAACTATTTCATACCATAGAAATTTACCTAAATTAATGAAATTGTTACCTTAATACTGTGAAATTTGATATATTTATTTGCCAAAAAAAATAATATTGTTATTATACCAACTGTTTGATTTTATACCATTTTCTAATAAATTGGATCAATTTTAGACAAAATTCCATTTATTTTTAAAAATTAGGTAAATAAAAAACTCACGGAGGTGATAAACCAAGTGATCAACTACTGGAATCCATGTCAACTACTAGTATCCATGTCAACTATAAGTATCCATGTCAACTACTAGTATCCATGTCAACTACTAGTATCCATGTCAACTATAAGTATCCATGTCAACTACTAGTATCCATGTCAACTACAAGTATCCATGCCAACTACTAGTATCCATGTCAATTACTAGTATCCATGTTAACTTCTAGTATCCATGTCAGCTTCTAGTATCCATGTCAGCTATAAGTATCCATGCCAACTACTAGTATCCATGTCTACTACTAGTATCCATGACGTCAACTACTAGTATTCATGTCAAATACTAGTATTCTTGTTGTCAACTTCTAGTATCCATGTCAACTACTAGTATCCATTGTCAACTTCTAGAATCCATGTCATTTTCTAGTATCCATGCCAACTACCAGAATCCAATTCAACTACTACTATCCATGTCAAATACTAGTATCCATGTCAACAACTAGTATCCATGTCATTTTCTAGTATCCATGTCAACTACTAGAATCCAATTCAACTACTAGTATCCATGTCAACTTCTAGAATCCATATCATTTTCTAGTATCCATGTCAACTACTAAAATCCAATTCAACTACTAGTATTCATGTCAAATACTAGTATCTATATCAACTTTTAGTATCCAAATTAACTACTAGTATCCATGTCAACTACTAGTATCCATGTCAACTTCTAATATCCATGTTAACTATTAGTATCCATCTCAAATACTAGTATCCATGTCAACTACTAGTATCCATGCCAACTACTGGTATCCATGCAAACTACTGGTATTCATGCCAACTACTAGTATCCATGCCTACTGCTAGTATCCATTCCAACTTCTAGTATTCTTGTCAACTGCTAGTATTGATTCCAAATCTTAGTATCAATGTCAACTATAATTATCCATGTCAACTTCTAGAATCCATGTCAACTACTAGTATCCATGTCAACTTCTAGTATTGATGTCAACTACTAGTATCCATGCCTACTACTGGTATCCATGCAAACTTCTGGTATTCATGCCAACTACTAGTATCCATGCCTACTGCTAGTATCCATTCCAACTTCTAGTATTCTTGTCAACTGCTAGTATTGATTCCAAATCTTAGTATCGATGTCAACTATAAGTATCCATGTCAACTACTAGAATCCATGTCAACTACAAGTATCCATGTCAATGTCTAGAATTCATGTCAACTACTAGTATCCATGCCAACTTCTAGTATTGATGTCAACTACTAGTATCCATGCCTACTACTGGTATCCATGTCAACTACTGGTATCCATTTCAACTGCTGGTATCCATGTCAACAGCTGGTATCAATGTCAAGTACTAGTATTTATGTCAACTGCTAGTATCCATGTCAACTACTGGTATCCATGTCAACTACAACTACTAGTATCCATATCAACTCTTAGTATCCATGTCAACTACTAGTATCTACATGTATGTCAACTACTTATATCCATGTCAACTACTAGTATCCATGTCAACTACTAGTATCCATGTCAACTTCTAGTATTCATGTCAACTACTTGTATCCATATCAACTCTTAGTATCCATGTCAACTACTAGTATCCATGTCAACTACTTATATCCATGTCAACAATTAGTATCCATCTCAACTACTAGTATCCATGTCAACTTCTAGTATCCATGTCAACTACTAATATCCATGTCAACTACTAGTATCCATGATGTTTGATTTCTGTAGTTTACATGTAGTTGTGTAATTCAATTAACCTTTAAGCTAAAGCTTTGATAAAAGCTTCAATTGCTAACATGTTAATTTGAATTTAATATATTCATACAGCCAGAAGTTCTGCCAGGCCAGTGTTGGGCATTTCGAGGTTCCCAGGGTTACATTGTGATTCAAACCTCAACCACCATCACTCCAAGTGGCTTCACATTAGAGCATATCCCAAAATCTCTGGCACCTACTGGGGAAATTGACAGTGCACCTAAGGGTTTTACAGTTCTGGTAAATATTGTTCATTTTTTCTCCAACAAGCTTAACAAAGATTGTAAATAATACATCTTAGAAATGTCAAAATAATATTGATATTTAAATTTTGCATTAGATTTTGTTTTTATATGTGAAATTAAACTCTCTTTTTTTTAAGTGTAAGAAGAATAGAAAGGAGTTAAAGTTGGATATTAACTTCAAAATTTTAAAACTGGTGAAGGGTAACTTGAACAGTAATCTAAACCTATATATTTACAGGGTCTGAAATCGGAGTATGATGACAATAGCCTGTCTCTCGGTAATTACACTTACAATGATGACGGCAATCCAATGCAGTTCTTCCCTGTGCAGGTATTTTAATGATGGATATTTATATTTACAAAATAGTTTTTTATCTTGTTTCTTTATGGAACAAGAGTGATTCATAAGAATAATTGCAAAAATAAGGTCATAGTTGCTCTTGCTGTTCTAAGTGTCAACAAATATGAGTATTAGTAAAAGAACCAGATAACTGCAGGTATCAAGGTTCTTGCTTTATTCTCCATAATCGATTATTGATATTTTAATTTTATTCTGTATTCTAGTTGCTGTCTTTTCCTTGAGAGTGAGGCTGGTATATTCCATTCATTTGTCTGTGTGTGTATGTATATCGGATATTTATTTGTAAACAACCACAGACCAGACTATGGTCATTGTGCCTAGCTTCAATGCAAATCAAGGACGGTTAAGTCCCATTCATCAATTGGATTTTTTTTTCTGAAATAGTATAGGCTGCTTTAAATCAGTCAGTTACTACAGTTCTTTTTTACAGCATGGTCATGCATCACTATCCCTACAATAGATATATACAAAGATTTTCTGTCTTTTTTTAAGGTAACAGGTAACAATGGACAGTTCAGCATATTTGAGTTGAGGATTCTGAGTAACTATGGCAACGTGGAATACACTTGCCTGTACAGATTCAGAATACATGGTAAACCATACAAACCATCAGTATGAATGAACCTGCTGTTGACGCTTCCCTCCCCCCCAAAACCAACAACGGTGTTACAGAGTTGCACATCACACAGCAGTACTATTTTTTTTTTCCATTCTTGGATATTTGTGTCATGTAAAGTACTTGATTTCATTGATGACACTGAAAAAACTATAAACTCTTTTACAATGTGTAATGAGGAAGTGTTCAGATGCACAACAGCCTGGAATAGATTTGTGTTTTGTTTCATGTTAAATATTTTATTCAGCTGAATATAGGTTATATATTATTGAAAATGGAGATGATCCAATGCCATGCAGAGCATCGTCTTAATAAATTCTAGACTTTAGATTGATAATTTTGGTAGTAGAATAACTACTGATGGGGAAGTGGTTTTGTTTTATTATCTAGACAGTTCTTGACATAAAAGCATGATGTAATACTAAATACAAAATTTGATTACTAAAATTAAATAAATTTTACTATCGATCTTCCGAAGGAAAAAAAATATAATATCAATGTCTATATTAAATTCTTTTTTTTTTTCACAAATTTTCAGCTAACGCCTTTTGCAGGAAAATCGTAGTCTTTTAAAAACTATGTCACATCCATTTTGTAAAGTTTAACTCAGGGAAAAACATACATGCTTCTTGTGGAAGACATTTCGATGCAAAGGCTAGACACAAAAACACCAAATGGTTTTAACATTAAATCAAATTTCACATACTAACTCTGTGAGTGACTTACAGATAGCTGGAGCTCTTTATGTATCTAAGAAGTTCGGGAAATTCTAACGCGATGTCAGTTGATGTTGCTAACGTCACTTCATTTCCTTTTTAATGTTTTGACGTGACGTCATTTCCTGTCAGTTATTAAGTTAACCTTTACAATATGGATGTGACATAGTTTTTAAAAGACTGTAATTTTCCTGAAGAAGGCGCTTGCTGAACATTTTTGAAAAAAGGAGTTCAATGTAGACATTGATAAAATTAAATAGTCCGAGCTATTCTTAAAATGAAATATTGCAGTGAAAATTATATTTTTACAGTCACAAAATCTGATATTTAATGATTTACCATATTGCACAAATTATTGCTTCAATGAAATTAAGCACTTGCATAATGCTTTTTAAAAAGCTTATCTATATTTGAGTATTGCTGTTATCATTTATTTATAAAGGTTGTTGTTGTCCTGGTGCTCTCCACTATGTGCATTATATATAATATATACACCAATTGTGTTCATCATGTAACTGAATCTCCAGGCACCGGTAATACAGCTTCAATACAATGTACATTTTGTTTTACCTACTGTGTACAATAAACATGTAATGTATGTTTAATAATCTGTAATATGTAATTTGATTGTTTAACTACGACATTTGCAAAGAAATGCAGAAAACAGATTCAAAGATAAACTGTTAATTAATATTTAGGTGACTGATTTCATTTTCTGTGAAATTGGTTTTCGTTGCAAAGGTAAATTAATGATAATGGTTGTACATATAACAACAGTTGCATATCATCATTTGCGCCTTGAGTTTTGATTATCAAATGGCAATAGTTTAACATTGAAATACAATTTTTATGTATGTTTATAACTTAACATTTAACAGGTATGATATGGAACTGTGAAGATTAAATGGTTTACTAAACAGAAAGTGTTTAAGGCATAAAGGCAGAAGTATATTCTATAGATCTTAATAACAGAATCATTTGATTCCGGCATTTTCAGATTGTTATACCTGTTGCTAGAAATTCCCTGTAGATAATAAGTTGTATTTACATTTCCCTCTCATACAGAATAAGGATATCTGTTACTTTGTCAGTGTGACATATTTCTATCTCACCATAGGCAGAGATAATATTCTCTGACTGTGATGTTGGAATTATCTATGACATCACATACAAAAAGTATATATGATAAATTATATGATTTAACTTCTTATAAGCGATTGTGGTAAAAACAAAAATAATGAATTAAATTAAGATAATAATTAAACATGCTTTTATGTAAGAAAAAGAATCTTGAATTTTAGGTTTGGAAAGAAATTCCTTCCCTTGGAATATGTTTAATTTTGCAGTAATTTGGCAGAAATATCTCACTATCGAAACATCCTTCGGTTCAGAATTTTCTGTCTGAACTTTCATGAAAGGTTCTTACATTACTTGTTCACCAAATAAAAAAAAGATATTCTAAGACCAGTGTAGGTTTCCTTGTTTAACCCTAAGCTAGATGTATTGCATGTAGTGTGACATCACTGTTTTCAGGGTGAAACAATACACTCTGTCAAGCTCTTTTCAAATAATTTGGCCCTAAATTTGATTTATTTAGTATCCATTGAAGTCATAATTATTATAGATTTATTTTTTCACCTACATCAATTTACAATAACATGAATGTATAAAAGATAGTGACATAAAAATTAAAAATAACATGGAACTAAACATTACAATAGAATTATGGAATTGGCATTGGATTGATGACATTTTTACCCATGTGAGACAAGGCTATATGGATAAGAATATATCTTCACCCTTCCTCACTCCAACCCACATAGCCCATGAATTGTTATTTGAAAATTAAATACTGTAATATACTGAAACAAATCATAATTTAATCATGTACATGTATATTTACATTCATTTTATTTTGAATTGTACATAGATACTGTTTTCTATATCACAATTGTTAAATCAATATAATGTGAAATTATGTATCATTTGATAAATATACTGTTTCTTTGAATTCATGATTAATGTGCTTTATAGGTGAATTCATGATTAATATATATTATGTGTGAATTCATGATTAATGTGCATTATATGTGAATTCATGATTAATGTAGATTTTATGCGAATTCATGATAAATGTATATTATTTGTGAATCTATGATTCATGTACATTTTATGTGAATTCATGATAAATGTACATGTTATGCCATTTTATGATTAATGTATCTAGTTTCTTAGAATTCCAGGTAAATGTACATTGTTTTTTAAAGAATGAATGATGAATTCATGATCATGTATAATGTATATAAATTTATGATAAATATACATTTCAAACGAATTTAAGATAATGTACATTTTATTTGCATTCATAATGAATGTACGTTGTTTTAGTATTCATGATGATTTATGAACATATATATTATATGTGAATTAAAGATTAATGTATTTTTTATGAATTCATGATTAATGTACATTTTATGTGATTTCAATATTAATGTATATTTTAAGTGAATATCAAGATTAATGTACATTTTTTGTGAATTCATGATTAATGTACATTTTATGTGAATTCAAGATTAATGTATATTTTAAGTGAATATCATGATTAATGTACATTTTTGTGAATTTATGACTTATGTACATTTTATGTGAATTCCTGGTTGTTTTATAAGAATCCACTTGCCTTAATTGCTTGCTAGTCACTTGTTCCATAGCTCCATTATGTTTACTCAGTCATATTTTGTATTTGTTTTGTATCTTGTCTGTATTTTAACATCGTTTCCCAGCCTGTATTACTGTATTGACAAATTAGATAATACAACAGATAGTTCTGCTTGATTTAGATATATACATATATATATTCTAGTATTCAAAAAGATTTGAATGTTAGGTGTGCAGTTTTACAACAATACATTCATGAAAAGAAAAGACTATGTTTGGTAAGGTCGAGGACTTGTATATGAGGATAAAAAAACTTGTATCTTTCAACTAAATGTTAATAAGATAGCATGCGAAGAATTAATAATTTGTCAAATTAATCATTCAGATTTCACAGGCAACTGATTTCTTTTACATAAATTGTAAGTTACATATAACTTAAGTTGTTTAATAATTTTAAACCATGCGAAATGGTCTTGAAATTAAAATATTGTAGTTTAAAGTAAAACTTCAAGTACATTCCTTGATTATTTACAACTGGGAATGGTCTCGTTTTGTAGATAATTCCATTGTTCAAAGAAATAATATTTATTTGTATTTCTGAGATGAATGGAAGTTACGATATTTGAAAACAACATTTCCCGAAATTTTGCGTCAATACATGAGTGTTTTTAAAATTTCAATCAGTTGGTTTTTCTTCTCTATATAAGTCCTTGGAAAGGCCAGTAAAATGTTAACATTGTATTTCTATATTTGGCCTAAATCTTTGACATTGACAAACACCAGTAATCTGAATTTTCTTAATAACTAAAATGTTCAATAAATCAGATAGATTTTTATTTTAATTTTTAAAGCCTGTGTGGTTCCGGCTAAGAATAGAATCACTGCCGATCTCTGCAGAGGGGTAGGAATCCTCCGAATGGGTGTCATGTTCATTTTATCATTTTTGTCATGTTAACTATTGTGGTTAAATTATCAACCCCTGTGTAGTTCAAAGGAGCCATGAGTGATGGCAAGAATAGGATCACTGTGGCTTATGCATGTCGTAAGAAGCGACAAATTGAGTAATACGATAGAATTTGCTGAAACTCTGCAATTCTGCAGGTATCAAGGTTCTAGGTTCATTCTGCATATTCATTTGTTGATGTATTTTTTTTAATCTGTATGTTAATTTGTTGTTTTTGTACATGTAGAGTGAACCTGGAATCTTCCTTCCTGTTGGCATCAAATAACCTATAATGTGTTGGTACGCCGTAAAACCCTATTCATTCATTCATTCATTATTTGAGTTGAACTCTGATGAGTAGGAATTCAAATAATTTTATAACCTTGGGTCGTATCTGTTTTCTGCTCAGTAAGTTAATTCTACTTATCTTTATCAAATATTTATTCTTTTTCAACCATGTTTGTTTGCTTTCCGGTTCCAGTTTCACTAAACATCTCAACTTGAGATTTTCCTCAGCTCAAATTTTTGAATTGCTTTAACTTCATGTTCATTGATCATTTTGCATGTTATTTACCAACTGATAAAGATTTGTAATGATGTTGTTTCTGAATGGCCAAATAATGTGTTATGAGTTCAAGTTAATAATTTCGAGGAATTGAGATTTTTTTATTGGAGGAAAATCTCAGCTTGAGATATTTAGTGAAACCGGACCCTGATCAGTTAAATCATCTTTAACATTCCTATGAAGCACATATGAATTTGCATGGTCATTTATAGAAATATTAGAGAATTAAAGCAACACAAACATTTCTAGATAGATATTTTCTGCATCTTGCAATAAAACTGTGAAGGAAGTTTTAAGAAACTTGCATATTACAGCCTTAATGGTAAAATGTGTGAGGAGACCTTTAACCTCGATAAAGTAGTGAATGTAATTATATTTGGGATACAAAAATATTTATAATACCCTTGGAAGATGGCATTTCCATAACATGGTTGGATAAAATACCCATGACCCCTTTTACCTGGCGTTCATTGTGTGAAACTAACTTTTATAAAGTCAACATTTTGAATATCCGTCATGCATATGTATCTATTTATAATGGATTAGACTAATGGTAGAGCATCAGACCCAGGATTGAAGGGTCTTAGCATCTATCCTCTACCACAGTCATGATTGTCTGATGTCTGCAAAAATTCTGATAACATTTTTAGCTTTTTTTTGTATATTAAAAACTTATGATCAGATTATGTTCGGCACTTTGTTGTTTCAATCGTTAATTCTCATTGACTTACACATCACTTTGAATTAAAATGATACGAAAAATAATCATAATTTGTTTTGGTATACTGTGCATGGGTTCAATGCAGAAGTGATGTATCTACTTATAAATAAAAAAGAAAATGCAGCAGTTTTGTTTAACCCTTATGTTTTTGTTTCGTGTCTCTTTGAAAGTTTTTAAAAGTTAAAAGAGATGAAGGGTATGAAGGATTGAGATTTAAAGGCAGCAAATTGTTCTATTTGTACATATCTGCTTAATAGTATTTAAGTGTAATTTATATACAGCGTTATTTGTTGTTATAATATAAACTGTAATCTAGATATGGTTGTGTGCAATTAAATATTTTGTCATGTTAAGCTTCAACAATACCTACCTGTATTTCAATTGTTAGTGCTGTTTTGTAGTAAAATATTTATGGCATATATTTATTGTGTTTTAGTTGTTTCTTTTAAAGAAAGGCATATACTTGTATATAACTACTTACAACCATTATCATTTTTATAAGATTTTCTCCAATCAAACTGAAAAGATTATTTTAACCTTCATGCCGTATATTGTATTGTTAAAATTTCTGTGAAAACATAACCTTATTTTTTGACCATCAAAACATTAATAATTTTGAGGTGAAAAATGAATCGTTCCATAAGGTGGAACTTTATAAAGTTAGACTTTATAAAGGATATCAATATTGTTCATCATATTCATTTCCATTATAATTGTACTACTTATTCCCATTACTTGTACCAGCAAAATTATTTTAGCAGTAACGGGGACAAGAGGCAATGAACAAATAGATACTATTCCTATTCCTAATTTTTTTTTGGTGGCATATAGTAATCGAAGTGTCCGTCCGATATTTCGTGTCTGGCCTGTCACTTTGTCTTGCATATAAATACATGCTACAAATGATCAACATAACGTGATAATGTGTCACAAATAACACCTAGCTTCCCACTTCAATGGTCAAGGTCACACTTCAACTTTGTTTGACAACACTTTCAGTCAGTTTGAGATTTTCGTATCCGGTCTGTAACTTTGTCATCTATAGATAAATTTCAAAAACAACTGGCTCAATTGATCAAAGTGACATGTTTAAGAATCAGGTGTAAGACCCAGAAATTTTCCTCAAAGGTCAAGGTCACACTTTCAATTTGTTTGATATTTCATGTCTGGTATGTAAATTTGTCTTATATGGAAGGATTTAACTTGGCTCAATTGATCAAGATGACCTGATGATTTGTCACACGTAAGACCCAGACCCGTATCTCAAAGGTAAAGGTCACACTTTGAGTTTGTTTGTCAACACTTTGAGTCTGAGATTTCAAGTCAGGTCTGTAACTTTGTCATGTGATACTTACCAGTGACATTCCTTGTTTATCCATTTGTGCAAAAATATTATTCAGTTTGAGATCTGATACAACTTCTAGTCAAAGCATATAAGATTTGGTTCAATAAGTAAGAATTTCCAAGAGTTAAAATTGAAAAATTTCCATAACTTAGTCAGCATATTTGTTTATAATTTATATGACTTATCCCAATGAGTGAAGGTTTGAAGTTTGTACAAAACAAGAAGCTGATCTTACTGGGGCCCTGGAAGGTGACTTTGAGTTTTACATAGGATACCATAAGAAAAACGTAAAAGTTCCATTTTCTCATACATTTGTGTAAATATGATGTTCAGTTTGAGATCTAGTACTTGTCTAGTAACAGTTAATTAGATTTGGTTTAATAAACAGGATTTCATTTCTATATGGGGCCAGGAGGGAACTAAAAAGGGTAAAAAATGGGATATTTCAAAACGTTTTCAACAACCACTCTTTCAAATATATTCATCATTGATATTAATTTTTCCTATGAGTAAAGGTTTAATGTTATTTTAAGTCAAGGGAGTAGGGTATATAGGGGTCCTGCAAGGAAACATTGAGTTTTATATAGTTATACATTTTCTCATCCATTTATTTTACTATATTTCTTAGTTCAAATCACATTTGGTCCAATAAGGATTGAATTTCAATATGGGATCAGAAGGAGCCCCAAATGAAATTTCTTAAATTTTCCTCTCGACAGCAATCTCTCAAATGTGTTCATATGCCATATAAGTTAACCTTACACCAGGGATGGAAGAGTCTTCTAACCAAGTGGTTGGGATACAAGGGTGTGAAGATTTTCCTAACCAAGTGGTTGGGATACAAGGGTGTGAACATTTTTCTAACCAAGTGGTTGGGAAACAAGGGTGTGAAGATTCTCCTAACCAAGTGGTTGGGATACAAGGGTGTGAAGATTTTCCTAACCAAGTGGTTGGGATACAAGGGTGTGAACATTCTCCTAACCAAGTGGTTGGGAAACAAGGGTGTGAAGATTCTCCTAACCAAGTGGTTGGGATACAAGGGTGTAAAGATTCTCCTAACCAAGTGGTTGGGATACAAGGGTGTGAAGAGTCTCCTAACCAAGTGGTTGGGATACAAGGGTGTGAACATTCTCCTAACCAAGTGGTCGGGATGCAAAGGGTTGAAGATTCTTTTAACCAAGTAGTTAGGATGCAAGTTGGTGAAGATTCTCCTAACCAAGTGGTTGGTATGCAAGGGGTGAAGATTTTCCTAACCAAGTGGTCGGATGCAAGGGGGTGAAGATTCTCCTAACCAAGTGATTGGGGTGCAAGGGGTTGAAGATTCTCCTAACCAAGTGGTCGGAGATGCAAGGGGTTGAAGATTCTCCTAAACAAGGGATTTGGAAACTTTGATTACGTGGGAGCTTGGTAAGGAGACTTTTACATAGAAATTCATCAGGAAAACAGAAAAAAAATCTTTTCTTGCATCCATGTGTACAAAAAAAACTTCCAATACAAGATCTAAAGTATTATCATAGAAAAGTACTATGAGTAGGCGAATGAAGTTTGAACAAATCAATTGGCTGGGATATATTATAGGGGTCCTATAAGGGGACCGTTTTGGTTTTTTTTACATGGAAATGGAATGGGAAACTGAAACTTCAATGTAAATCATTTCCTTTTCATAGTAAATAACTTTTTGTCCAGTAAGATTCGGACGTGGGTTATTCTCCATAAGTATAAAGAAAACATGTAGAAGTGTTTGTAAAGTGAAATTGCTTGGGCTTCCTGCTTCATAAAACAAGGAAAGTCCTGCTCATTTTGAAACTTCAAATACATTTATAAGTAAATTTTTTTTAGATATTTCCTTGAATTTTTTTTAATACCATAAAAAAACATTAGAAAATAAAGTACAACGTATCAGGTATCCTTCGTTCTGTTTGACAGCAAATGTGCAGAGTATGACGAGTGGGTATTTACAGGATGTATGCCCCTTTCCAAAATACAAACGAAACTAAAGTGCCTAGCCAAGTACTTGGGTATTATCATTTAATATTTGCATAAATTGTTATGTTTCCTTAAAGTAAAACATATAATGCAGGCGAGACATTTAGAGCAGTCTTGTTTTATTCAAGATAAAATTGAACATTGTTTTCTTGGTAAGTTAATAAAGTAAGCCCATTTTATGTGAAAATTTTAACAAAATGTAACAAGTCTTTTCATCATTTTATTCTCTCGTCTGAAAGTGTACGTACATTCCAATATTAAGTTGTACTGTTGTTTATAGCAGTCAAGTGCTAACACTTGTAGTAACACTGTCAAATATATTCTTGATTTTACTATTGTTACTGTATACACCATGTAGTCTGAGATGTAGAAATAAATTGTGTCGTATTGCCCATGTTGCTTTGTGTTATTTTACGATTACATTACACATATACTTTCCTTACTACTCGTATATATTTTCCTTATTACGCATATATTCTTCCTTACTATGACAATTATTTAAAAGACAGATAAACAGTTTTATTTGCATGTATTTAATATCTTGTTGTTTTTTTCTTTCGTGTTTTCGGTTGTAAATTTCTTGGTTGTACGCACCAAATTCTACCTTTAGAAACATCAGTATTAAATAAACGACCATGCTTTAAACCTCGATATATTTCTAATATTTATAAAAAAGGTATAACATAACTTTACTTTTTGTACAAAAAGGTACTGGTCCCAGTTTCACTCAACATCTCATCGCGAGAATGTCCTCAACTCAATTTTTGGAAATGCTATATTGCTTCTTTTGCATTCTATCCTCTACCAGCGAGTAAAAGTTGGTCCCGACTTCAATTATGTGTGGTCATTTAACGTGTAATGAATTCTAGTAATCATTTAGAGAAATTGAGATTTTTTTAGTTGAGGAAAATCTCAGTTTGAGATGTTAAGTGAAACAGTCCCCTGGTACTATATGGTGTAGGTACTATATGTTGTATAGTCCTACTCCTTCCTCGTCTATATTGGACTAAGCCCGTGTGGTTCCGGCTAAGAATAGAATCACTGTTGATCTCTGCAGAGGGTAGGAATCCTCCTAATGGATGTCGTGTTCAGTTTATCATTTGTTGTCATGTTCGTTATTGTGGTTAAATGACCAACCTCTGTGTGTTCCAGGGAGCCATGAGTGACAGCAAGAATAGGATCACTTTGGCTCGTGCATATCATAAGAAACGACACTGAGTAATACGATAGAATTTACTGAAACTCTGCAGTTCTGCAGGTATCAAGTTTCTATGTTCATTCTGCACATTCATTTGTTGATGTTTTTTATCTGTATGTTAATTTGTTATTTTACATGTATAGTGAACCTGGAATCTTCCTTCCTGTTGGCGTCGATTAACCTGTGTTGGGACGCCGTTAAACCCCATTCATTAATTCTATTAGACTATGTTGTATCGTATTGCATTAAAGAGCTGATACTATAAAATAGCACGTAAATTCAAGTTCATGTAGATCCAAAAATGTCATGCACCGGACGGCTAGTTTTCATAAGAATATGCACTTCAAAACGTACACCCGCATCGTCAGATGCCGGAGCATCGTAATGCTCGTTGGTATTTGACAATGGTACAACCGACAACGACCGGAAGTTTTGGCGGGACACAATGGCATGCCAATGTGGGTATTGTTCAAGTCGGAACTGATTTTTAAGTTAAACAGATTTTTTATTCCTCATAGAAAATGGAACACAGGGGACGTCGAGTTGTCTTTTAATTAAATTGTCTTGTGTAAAATTCGGCTGTATGATAAACATGTCGCTCAACACGGCAATTTTGATTCCCGGCACGTATCTGGTGTAGGGGTGTTTGGCTGTGGTAGCATGGATGAGGTCGTCGATCACTTGGTAAGTCCGTCTGCTCGACATTCGTAAATTTTTAAGCATATTGTCTAAGAAGGCACGGAAGTACGTATCACCATACTCCATTTTAACTGTATCGCTCGTCTCTGTCCACATTTGCCGATTCGTTTGTATATGAAAGTCGCCGTCGGCAATAGCAGTTCTGAAATTTAAATTGATCGTAATTCACATTGTTGATTTAAAAAATATTTTATTTCTAAACAGATATACAAAAACGGGGTCGGGCAACATATTTGGCTATTTATTACATTATACATATACCTTTGCCATATTTGGAAAGCTTATCAAATGTATTCGAAATGTAAGATACTGAACTAAATTTGGAAACCTGGTCACAGTGTACATTAAATAAAGCCATGGACAGCTTATAAAATGTTTTGTCTAAAGTTAGGTTCTTTTTTTCAAAATAGTAATACATTAAAATTAAGCGGATGAAATTCTCTCGTAGTTTTATATCGCCACACATAGCCATCCTAAACTATTGAAAACGAAAAGCGCCACACACTACAATGCATGCGTCTCTGTCAAGTATCTAAATCGATATATAAAGCATTTCAAATGAGTTCAAGATTTTGGTTTAATCTTAAAAACTTTTATGCTATATAACTTATATTTATTTTCACTCACCTGTAAAGTTTCGGCTCTATGGTGATGACCGTCACCCCAAACTTCCACATTTCCCGCCTCAAACTGTCGGAGAAGCCAATAACTGCAAACTTTGATGCCGAGTATGCCGTAAAACCTGGTAACGCACACCGTCCTACAATTGTAATACACGTTGATTTGACACAAAATCTTCCATTCGGCATTTGTAGATACAGAATGTGATTAGGTTGATGTCGCGAGAGTATTATTCAAACTGTTTTATTCTACTTTGCATATCGTGAATTAATTATTGTGTTACTATATACCTAAATATGAATGTCATTAACTAGCCTTTTGTTCCAATCCTTTTTCTGATATTGTATATAGTAGTCTAGTCATGCTATAAAATAAATGAAAATTATACATGTTTAATTTAAATGTAAGTTAACGGAGAGGAAGTGGACTGAAATATCATTCACTTGAACAATACTCATTCGGAACTTCATTCGGCCATTTCCGTCAACATTCGAACAAAGGCGGAAATATCCGAGTGCTTTTCAACTAATTACATATTCTGGGATAATTTAATAACCTACCTGCCAAACTTGATATATTAACAATCCTGCCATGACATTTCCGCACTAGAGGCAGACACGCCTTTGTTGTCCTGATAGTCCCCAGTAAATTGACGCCAATCACCTTCTGGTAGGCCGCCATTGTACACCACTCCGTCTCGGCAAATACAGCAACTCCAGCGTTGTTGACCACTGCCCACAAGCCTATTGATCGGAACATATGAGAAATAAACAGGAATGAAGATTGCCGGCTCATTCCCCATATACAAAATCAACAAATTAACATACAGATTGAAAAAATGAATATAGACATAAACAAATGTACATAAAACATTAAAGTGGCATAACTAGTAACTAAAGATATTTTGATAAAGAACTCGTTTATGAATGACAAACACATTCGTGAATTTTCATCGCCTTCCATTGGTTTATAACAGCAGATGTCTATCTTACACATGAATAAATTGTTTTTGATATACATATTTACTGATCAGTCATTCCAATATTCAAATGAGTAGCTTCGCTGACGGAATTTATCGTAAATTTTCCGACGTTATTCGCCCCTACACCTGTCGGTACCAAAAATTGCATTCAGTTTTAATCGATGATGCCCGGGCATTTCCATTTACGGAACTAGTCGCGATCGGATTGACTTAACCATTGAGGTTATTCCACGTGTCAGGTCTTATTCCAATATCAGCAATAATAGCATGTCTAAATACTCTGACGGTACATAACGGTATTTTGTACCAGCTATGATCAAAATAGTCACAATGTGCTAAATATTACAATTATGCTTTTTTTTTAAATTGCATTAAAAATATAATTCAATTCACATGTTATGACGCTTTGTTACAACGCACTGAGCCATATGCAATAAATATGGTTTACTGCCGCAGATTATATGGCTTACTGCAGCAACAGGCTCAGTGTTCAGGAAGGGGTAACACAGTGCTACATATGTGTATTTTGTATGGCTTAGTGCAGCAGTTGTTTTGATATTTTCATAGATGTATTAACAAAATGATACTGTCAAATAACAAATTAACGCTCATTTGACAATAATTATATTAAAAAATCGTAGGCAGTTGATTTTCTTTGCAAAGGACGAGAAATAATTCTTTAATTCTATAATTTTATCTAAAGATTACTTTTCAAGAACTTTTCCAACTTTTATTATACAGTAGTATTTTTTAACTAAAATAATAATGAAGTATATTTCATTTTGCGGCATAGTTTTGTATGTCATAGTTTCTGTGTTTACTTAATAAGCCATACGAAAGTTTTCTGTTGGAATATTTCATATGACTTACTGTGTTGGGTACCTTTATGGCTCACTGCACTGCGTCGATGTGCAAGCAAACGAATAAAGCTTATTTTAATACGCCCGTTTTGAAAAAAAACACGGGACGTATTATGTGATGGCGTGTGCGTGCGTGCGCACGTGCGTCTGTCCGTCGTGTCCGGAGCAGATCATAAAAACCGTTCGAGGTATTGACTTGAACCTTGGCATACAGATAGATGACAATTAGACGATGTACAGAGCGCAAAAACCAGGTCGACAGGTTAAAGGTCAAGGTCACCAAATTGGATTCAAAGTTCAAATCTGTCATACTTCGTGTCCAGAACAGAACATAAAAACCGTTTGAGGTATTGACTTGAAACTTGGGATATAGTTACATGATGAAAAGACGATGTGTAGAGCGCAAGAATCCGGTTGGTAGGTCAAAGGTCAAGGTCACAAATTGAGAAACTGTCTGTCACTATTTGTGTCCACAGCCTAACTTAAAAACTGTTGAAGGTATTGATTTGAAACTTGGAACATAGGTAGGTGGTAATGAGTCAATGTGCAGAGTGCAACGCTGGTCACCTCTGCCAAAACCCTCCACCCTCCTTAACTCCCCTCCCTCAAGCACCGAAATCCCCCCACCACCCATTCTCATTTGTTTTTCAACAAGACAACAAAACGATGAAAAAAAACCACCTAGCCACAACCCCCTTCCCCATCCCCCCCCCCCCCCCCAAAAAAAAATAAAAATAAAAAAAAATAAAAAAAATTAAAAACGGTTGATGGTTTTGATTTGAAACTTGGAATATAGGTTGGTGGCGATGAGTCAATGTGAAGAGTTCAACACTGGTCACCTCTGCCTAAACCAATCACCACCCTTAACACCCCAACCACCGAAATCCCCCCCACCCCCACAAAAAAGTACCCCCCCCCCCCCCAATTGTTTTTCAACAAAACGATGTTAAGAAACCCCACCCCCTAAACACAATCACAAACCCCCCCCCCCCCCAAAAAAAATAATAATCCACTCCTGTTTTGAAACCGAAATCACGTATGTAATGGGTACGTTCTCACCGCCGATCTGAGTACCTCAACCAAACTCGATCATGCGGTCGTGAAATAATCTCACTCGGTCTGCAGGGGATGAGGGGTCCTGCCCGGTCTGCAGTGGTCTACCTTGGTCGGTAGCGGTCGGGGTTTCAACACGAATTTTTTCCGTGTTGCGCTCGACAAGCCAGGCAGTCAGGAAGCGGTCTGATATACATATTGTAGCGCTATGATAAACTCATGTATACTCGTGTACATGGTCTAGTTTAACCGGAAGACATCTAGTCACATATTTTTATCAATCCGTCTATATAATGCCTGCAGCTCAACTTCCATGATGTTGCTTCTTCGATAGTGTTTGGTCAACTAAATACCGAACAAAATACTACAGTTTTATACCTAGTCTGCTGCTATCGTGCCCGATAGTACATGATCGGGTAGAGGTCGAGAAAAGGTCGGGCTGGTCGTGTTAATCATGTAGACATCGGGAAGGGGTCTGGAAGGTCGTGAAGAGGTCGAGTAGTATGAGGATGTGTATCGGCAAGTGGTCTGGAAGTGGTCTGGAAGGGTCTTGAATTGATATAGTATGGTCCACTAGAGGTTTGGCAGGGGTCCCTTTCCGTCGTGTAAATCCCCGACCAAACATCTGGTCAATCTTGGTCGCCGAATTTGGCCGGTCGGGGAGATCGATGTTCTCAGACCGGCGGTGAGAACTAGGCAGTTTGACATATGACATGGTCCATTTCGGTCGACTGGAGTCGTAACGTTCCTTTTGAGCCCTTGCAGTACCCCCTCCCCCTCCAAAATGCAATGAAAGTAAGGTACATTAACCTTTCAAATATATCCATGTACGGTCTTTGCATTAAATGCACGGTTTTAAAGAAATTATGTATTATCTGCTTAACTTATATTATCACTAGAGTACCCACGGCGGGCCGGCAGCGTCCAAAGTTGTCAGCCCTCAAACTTGAGCAATTCTTAGCCAATCTTCACCAAACTTGGTCAGAATGTTTGTCGGCATAATATCTCGTCCAATGTTGATAACCAGACACTCTGGAGTTATGACACTTCAATTGCCAAAATTTGACAAAAGTAGCACTGTGCGCTCTCTAACTTGGAAAGCCTTTATTCGATCTTCATCAACTTTGGTCAGAATGTTTATAGGCATCACATTTTGGTCAAGTTTGACAATTAGCCAGATCGCTCGAGTCACTTTGGAGTAATGGCTTTTAATTGCCAAAATGTGACCAAATAAGTAGCATCCACGAAGTTGTTTGCTCTCTTACTTGAGCAGTTCTTATCCAATCTTCATCAAACTTTGTCAGAATGTGTATGGGCATAACATCTCAGACAAGTTCGATAACAAGCCAGATTGCCCATGTTATATTGGAGTAATGACCCTTTATTTGTTCCATAAAGTGTTTTCAGTACAATTGAATTTACCACAAACTTTTGACTGGCGTATTGTGTGACATTTTGTAAACGTAAAAGAAACAACAGTGCGTTTTTCTCGCAAAAACATATGTCTCCATCCGACACAAGCTACCATTGAAATTGCATTCATTCAAATCTAGCAAGGGGGTTTTAAGAAGTTGGAACAAACTAACTCTGAGAAAAATCGCGGAACATAATGACGATATGCACAGCTCCTGTGAAGTTTCATCAAAAGACAGCAAGGTGTTTTGGAGATAAATCTTGAACAAGGATTTCCATGTACACTATATATTATGTATAATCAACAGGGCCATCATGGCCCTATATCGATCACCTGAATAACATTGACTTTTATTTAAAATCATTTCAAATAGATAAACAAACATCAATGTTATGAAGGTTTAAATATTTGACATTTGAATCCTTTGTATTACTCTGACAAGTCCTATGCAACTCAGATGCACGCCGAATAATTAAAATTTCTATTAACATCACTTGTTCTAGATTCTGTTAAAATCCATCAATAATTAACATTTTCAGACATGGGGTACTCGTATTTGTACTTGTACTTACTGGAGTACAGTTTTTAAGTAAGAAAAAAGAAAAGGGTTAAAAGTTTCTTTAATAAATAGTTTCTTTGATTTAATCATTAAATATGGATCTTTTTAACTACAGAGTACAGGTAGAGAGTAGCTGGTAAAAGCCTGTTTTTTTTCCCTTCATTGTTTGCCCACAATGTGTCTTTCAAGAGAATAGTTTAGGTCTATTTATGCACTACATACCAAATATACCAAGTGACCCCCACGCCAGGGTCATAGCAGCCTGTGATAAATGTCAGAATATCTTTGTTAAGCATTGGTTGCACACAGCATACCAAGTTGTAAAAAGAAAATAATAGCATACTACCGCATGTCCTCGATAGTTTCTAACAACTGCAGCATTAAGCTATATTAAAAAAATCATATGACGTACTGCAGCAGTCATTTTTCAAATATCGACATAAGTGCGACAGTAAGCCATATGCCATATGTATGGCTTATGCCGCATATAACGCATTAATACCTGCAACACTGTTGACGGTTTCAGAAAATAATATTGTCCCATTCTAAATTTGCCACCATTTAGGCATCATGTGATGCAGTGTCATTAATGATGCCATCTCTCATTTGGCACTCTAAAACCACACATGAGTCGCTGATTGAACTAGACAATAGACACTTACATATATCTCCAACTTGCGTCTTGTGCATGCCTCCATGCTAACTATAAAACACAGTACACATTAAATATTAGTTTCGACAACACATTAACTATTAGTTTCGACAACACGCAAACAAAGACATTTGGCATCTGGGTATATCAACAGACAATGCCAACCCAGATATTAATCCACACATAATAGGACCGGAAAATAACGGCCAAAATCGGTATACTCTGTAGGTACTTGAACATAGGACCCCATTCTGCTTGGATAGTCTAGATGCCATTAGCGCTATTGCAAGACAGTAGTAACACGCATTTAAAACTGTCAATTGACTAACTAGTCAATCAATAATTATGTAATAGTTGGGTGAGGATTTCGTAGCTTACCCGTTTCCCAAAGTTCTTCATGGAGTAATTTAGCAGCCGATTGTACGGATATTTCATCTGTGATGTCTACTTGCAGGATCGTTACTCTGGGGATGGAGCGTAGATGGTTGGCACCATCACTGTTGATATCCAGGCAGCCTGCATATATACTGTACCCATCCAGCGCCAGCTTAGTGGCTAACGTCTCGCCAAAACCACGGTCGCATCCTAAAAAAAGAGGAAATGGTTTATTATCTTGCGAGCCGTAACATGGGTTACGTGCGCACTAGGCGACACATGTCGTGCATTGAAATAAATATATATGGATTTTCCCTTTCAAATGGCCTTGATAATGCTTGTACATTAATACGTACCCAAAGAAGCAACGTTGCAATATTGACAATATTTCTTTAATAAAGAAAAGAAACTACGTGATTATAAAAGACAAACATTTCCGTGAATTATCGTGGCCTTCGATGCATTTATAACATCCGACACAATATTCGCCCTGAAAACAAAATGTCCCGGGTTCAAACAGCCGGGCCTGATTAGCTCAGTCAGTTACGCGTCTTAATATCAATCCAGGGGTCGTGAGTTCGAATCCCCGCCCGGCAACAGTCTCCGTGATGATTGATATACAACATTATGTCTCATTATCATTCGTCACTCACCGCTGATTTAAGTGGTGATTCAGTTACTTGCGAAGATGGGGTGTGCTCGAGTACTGGTTAACATTTCAATATCCCAGGAAACATTGGTTAGGTTAACTAATCGTCTGTTAGCCCTCGATGACATAAAATGACGCTTAATATTCAATCGATCTAATTCCAGAACAGTTGGATATTTTTCTCGTACAATACACATATAAATGTACTCAATGTGTATGCTGATGTTTAATATACAAATAAACGTATCATATTTTCGTATCGTGTGTGTAAGAACTTCCTTTGTTGAATATTATAATGGTCACTGAAGAGTGGAAATAGAGAGTACTGTCAATGAAATACCTATAATCTTTGAATAAACTAAAATGTTTTCACGTATATGTTCAATTCATATTCATATACAATAAGTTTTCATTTTTTTAAAATCTTTACGTGAATGTTAAACGTTATTTGTAATGTATGAATACAGCAACTTCACACGATATTTAGATCACTCTTTCTATAGCACATGCCAGACTCAGTCAGCACAGTCGGTAGCGCGTCTGACAATTAATTCAGGGGACATGAGTTCGAATTTCCACCCAGCCACATTGTATCCCGTTGTCATTCGTCTCGCATCGCTGATTAAAGTGGGAAAGTTATCTGTTACTTGCGGAGATGGGTGTGTTTGAGAACTGCTTAACCTTTCAGAATCCCAGGAAAGAGTTGTTAGATTGACTGCTATTTTCTTAGCCCTCAATGTCATGAATATGACGCAAAATATTAAAAAAAAAACACACACAAACGTATGGTACATACATGCAGCTAGTTAGACTATATGATAACCTAAACAAGCGGAACGGTGATTACCAGTGTATATAGTGAAATGCGATACGCGTCAGAATGATAATTACGGTTTAAGCATAGCCTCTGTTACACATATCTTAAATAAAAACTTACGTGATATCATGTGTTAGAGCAATAAGGCACCAAGTGTATATCAAATAAAAAGGCACAAGGTACCTTTATGCACCAATGGGGCGAAATATGGTATGGCAGAGTTGTCTATATAAAGACCGCGTAAAACTAAGGAACAAAGTTATCCACACCACTCGTATACATGTACTGTATATATGATAGTTATGATATGATAATATAAAATATACATGAAGATTTACATGTTAAAGGCAGATGTCAATTTGGTTTGTTACTTGTCTTTCAGGCGTCATTCGGCATTCAGCTTGAAACTTTAACCGAAAGAAGAGCAAACTTCTCTCTGCTCACTAATACATGTACAGTATATGCATTTGTCGTTGCTAATGAATGTTTGCAGAACATTTAGGAAACAGATACCTGTTTATTGTAGTCTTTATATTTATGTGTAATATTGAGAGGAATTTTTTTAAAAAAAGAACTTTATTGCAGCAGAGGATATTTTTTTTATTTATTACGCGCCCTCAGTCTACATATTTCCTCGCTTGAACATAATAAAACAATCTGCGATTCATAATAAGTCGTATTTAACACCGCAGCGTGGTCTAGTGGTAGAGAGTCCGCCTTGCATGTGTGAGGTCATGGGTTCGATACCCGGCCGGGTCATAACAAACACTGGAAAATGGTACTGAAAGCTTCCTGGCTTGGCGCTCATTATTAAGAGGATAGTTCTAGGTCTTGTCGGCCCGGTGTGGGATGTGTCTGCGGCATGATACTCAAGTGTGGTAACATGTATGATTGAACCAATATTAGTCGTCTACAATACATGTATATGTATATAGTTAAGGCAATATGTCATAGATATATATAATAAAGATTTGATTCGTTTACGTGGATTGCCTTACCTGTAATAAACACAGCCTTGTCTCCGGGGGACAGTCTCTGTCTCCGTAGATACCAATTTATTCCGTAAAGTAGTCCAACAATTAATACAATAGGGAGAATACACAAAATTGGACACATACTCATATGACAAGTTGTATGTCAACAATTGTTTACACGACAGACTATGCGGAAATATAAAACGTACCCGTGAGACAAGTTACTGATAATAACGGTATACCCGTTTTAATTGCATAGTGATTCGTTTATACACGCGTAAGCTTTGCTATATAAATCAATACATACCACTAACAGGTATGTACAGGTAGAGAAGCTAACATAAGCTGTTCGAAAATCGATATGACAAATAAAATCAATTGTGTTTGGTATGTGACGTATTAGTACAGTTATGTACAGTTAAATAAGGCACATGGTTTACTTAAAAGGACCCGACACATTTTGGTTAATGTTTCACTAAACACAATTTCTGAAAGCATGGACTTTCAAATTTTACAGAAAAAAATGTTAAAAATTTAAAAACTTAAATTGTTACCATAGTGTTACCCGAGACGAGTTAAGTTACTGGTGTTACCAAATTATCAAACATTTTGCGCATTTCTCTATATATGTTTATCAAATTATGTGACACAAATTTCTGAAATCATTTACTTTCTTCAAAATTTTATCCATCAAATTTTTGCATTGAAATTTCCCTCCAAAATTAACATTAAGCATGTGATATTTTAATAAAGCTTTCAAATGATTTTGAAAACAGAGTCGTTTTTACTTTGCTGCTATATAGTTCAACTGATGCTTAATTAATGTTTTTTCCTAAAAAAATAATGTTTACAAAAACAACAAAAAACAACAACATTTAACTGAAACCAGTGCCCCCAAAATAAAGTATAAGAGCCACAACTTCGTTAATGATATAAACATATAAACGAACAGAATATCGATGTAAAGTGGATTTATTATTTAATAAGTGTGATTTTCCAGTTTGGATACATATCATTGTGTTGTTATTGTAGGAAAAGGTAATAATAAGCAGCTAACGCATAGTTGTGACCATCACGGTAAATGATAATGGCTGTCTCCAGTCTTTAACACCGCCCGTACATGATTGTATTAACTATAGAAACATCGCGATCCTTTGACATCACCCATACATGATTGTATCAACTATAGAAACATTGGAATCTTTTGACAACACCCATACATGGTTGTATGCACTTTAGAAACAAGGGAATCCTTTGACACCACCAATATACGATTGTATCAACTATAGAAAGAATGGAATCTGTTGACACCACCCATACATGACTGTATCAACTATAGAAACAAGGGAATATGTTGACATCACCCACACATGATTGCATCAACTATAGACACATTGGATTTATTGACATCACCCATACATGATTGTATCAACTATAGAAACATGGGAATCTTTTGACATCACCCACACACGATTGTATCAACTATAGAAACATTGGAATCTTTTGACAACACCCATACATGGTTGTATGCACTTTAGAAACAAGGGAATCCTTTGACACCACCAATATACGATTGTATCAACTATAGAAAGAATGGAATCTGTTGACACCACCCATACATGACTGTATCAACTATAGAAACAAGGGAATCCTTTGACACCACCAATATACGATTGTATCAACTATCGAAAGAATGGAATCTTTTGACATCATCCATACATGACTGTATCAATTATAGAAAGAATGGAATCCTTTGACACCATCAATACATGAATGTATCAACTATAGAAACAGAGGAATCCTTTGACGCCACCAAAATATGACTGTATCAACTTTAAAAAGCGATGGAATCCTTTGACACCCATACATGACTGTATCAACTATAGAAAGAATGGAATCATTTGACACCACCCATACATGACTGTATCAATTATAAAAAGAATGGAATCCTTTGACACCACCCATACATGACTGTATCAACTATAGAAACATGTGAATCATTTAACACCACGCATGTATGATTCAACTATAGAAACAGAGGAATCCTTTGACGCCACCAAAATATGACTGTATCAACTTTAAAAAGCGATGGAATCCTTTGACACCACCCATACATGATAGTATCAATTTTAAAAAACATCGGGATCCTTTGACACCACCCATACATGATTGTATCAACTTTAGAAACATATGGATCTTTTGACGCTACCTATATATTATTATATTAACTATAGAAACTTTGGGATCCTTTGACACCACCAATACCTGACTGTGTCAACTTCAGAAACAAGGGAATTCCTTGACACCACCCATATATGATTGTATCAACTATAGAAACATGGGAATCCTTTGACACTACCCATACATGGTTGTTTCAACTTTAGAAACGTGAGGCTCATTTGACGCTACCTATATATGACTGTATTACCTTTAGTAACATAGGAATCCTTTGACGCCTCCTATACCTGATTGTATCAACTTTAGAAACATGGGAATCCTTTGGCACCACCCATACATGAGAGTATCAACTTCAGAAAAACGGAAATCCTTTGACGCCACCCATACATGACTGTATCAATTTTAGAAACAAGGGAATCATTTGACACCATTTATATACGATTGTTTTTACTTTAGAAACATGGGGATCTATTCGAAATAAAGTAGTACGTATGTAGCGACTGATTAAACAAAAAAAATATATTTATACCCCAATCTGATCACCTCGGCTTTTATGCTACTCAATAGACCTCTGACATAATAAGGCGCCATTTTGGAACAACTTTCAATCATATGATAAAATAAAATGGCGGCCTCATGCCATCTTATAAACATGTACGTTGAAAACATAAACGTTGGTTAATCAAAACTGATATTTTAAATTTCCCTATAAACATAACCCATGTTGAGTGTAAAAATAAAAAATCGATATTATAACGCCATATATTCAACTTAATGACGGATACATAATTTGTTACTTTCACGCGAAAGAACACAGACTTGTAACACAGGCGAATAACGTTGGTGTATTCCAGAGCTATACACGAGGTGTATTATACGGAGGAAACGGAAATATCCGATATTTCACGATTGATTTATACCCATGTCATATAGAATTGCATGTGCTACCAGAATTTACATGGTACTGATAAATATTCCAAGAGAATAGAACTGTGTCTACTTCATGTTAAAGAATGTTTAGCCTTTTTTATTTACTAAACGAAAATTCTATTCCGTCTATATATGTTTCCATTATTCCGACCTTATTCCGAGTCTTCTGTCAGTAAAAGTGCGTTCTGAGGACATCGCCTGACTTACCAGCAGTGTAAAACAAATACCTGTCACCATGGCAGCACATGGAACCACGTATCTTGGAAGTGAAGAAACGACAACACGACACAGCATATTAGAGTCGAGTTTTGTTGTGTGGTCGCCCGGACTATACGACCTCACATATATCAGCCATCATATATTTATACGAGTATATCATTACTTGTGATCATTTATAGCCACAACTAGTGCATATGGACTAATTTGTGGAAAGGAAAAAGTAAGATAATGAAGAATAGGAAAACAGTAAAAAAAAAAAGGAAAATGAAAAAGAGAATGAATATGGTGGCGAAGAAGAACAGTAACACAGAAATGAGATACATATAATAATTAACAACATGTCAAATCTCGATTGTTACATATAAATGTTAGTGGTGGTATTCACCAACCATTCTTAAAAAATGTTCTTAAACTTGAACTCAAGAATGAATTTTGGAGAACACACGAAGATACCATTTTTGAGACAAAATTATGCAAGCATATAGGTACAACTGATAAATAGTCAAATAATCTCTCACACTGGTTAGTCTATAAAGAATAAGAGAACAGCATTTGACAATTTTTTTTTTGAAACAAGTTGAACTTCGATTTTCTTCTACTTTTAGCATGCTTTTCGGAATGGTTTACTCTTTCCAAAAAGGTAAAAATCATTTATGTACTAATTTGTCCGGGGTTTGGCTTATATTTTCATAACTTGACTAGCCTATATCTGCCGTGTTAAACTAGATACCAAGGTTGAAAACAAATGGATGTCTAAGCTTAAGACTATTCTCAAGAATGGTTGGTGAATACGACCCCAGATCTCAAGTGTTATAATTAACAGTTTATTATTATAGGATGATAATCCATCATTATTCAAAATGATTTAAGGGGAAAAAATCTGGTGTCTGTAGCAATGTATGGTGATTTTATAAAACAACAGTTTTATTTGAAATGTCTATCAATTATGGGATCTTCCGTGACCGAGTGATCTAAGGTGCCGTCTCAAGATCACCCTAAGGTGGCAGGTTCGAGACCCGGAAGGACGGTGGTTCTACTCAGTCTGACTCAGTCCGAGGTCTTCATCCACTCTATATGCCACATATAACCTGAAATGTGTTGAAAATGGCATTAAACCCCATTCAAAGAAATATCGATCGTCAAAAAATGAGTAGCCGAAGAGAGATAACTGTGATACAAAAACAAATGTTTTTTACGAGAGTTTATTCCCCGTTTAATTGGAGTTGACATTTGATCGATTTTCTTTATGCGATATACATGCACGCACACAAATTGAAATGAACTACATTACCGCGAGGCTTGTGTCGAAACTTCTAACGGTGTCGATCAACATCAACTGTAAAGTGTTTACTGAGCAATTGTAAACAGAGCTATGTTTCTGAAACTAAGCTCAAATTTCACAATTTCTCATTCTGTTATCGGTAATAGCACTGATATTTTATATATAGATAATTACAAAACGACGTCCGGGCCGTTGGCTGATAAATGGGGATTTGATTACCGTGTTTATATAATTGATGCATGTTGCATGTTTTGTAGTTCAAGTGAATTTACGCCAGCTTTAAAGTTCTGTGATTAGTTAGTTCAAACATATTTTATTGATCCTTTGTTTACGTAGAACAGCAAAAGTGTTGGACTGTGTTGGTTATGCCAACATTAGATTCTCCCCACCCCCACAACAAAAAAATAACATAATAATCAAAGTGACGACACTTAAATGCTACTAGTAAAAGGAACGTAACACAACCAAAATTTCATTTAAATGTGAAGCTCCACCGTTGGACAAATGTTATTTATTGTTTCAGATGCTAGATAGAAAATAACCAGAACTTTTGTTTTTGTTTTAATGAGGATCCACCCGCTATATATCCGAATCCCCGCCTGACCACAGTCACCGTGATGATTGATATACGACATTGTGTTTCACTTCATTGGTCTCTCACCGCTGGTTAAAGTGGGAGAGTTATCGGTTACTCATGGAGATGGATGTGCTTCAGTACTGCTTAACCTTCCAGGATCTCAGCTATGAGTGGCTAGGTCAACTGTTAGCCTGTTATCCCTCGATAGCATAAAAATGACACGAATTATTCAAACAAAAGTGTTTCCTCTGTGGCCGAGTGTTCAAAGGCGCCGTCTCATGACCACTTACCTTTCACCGCTAAGGCCGTAGGTTCGAGTCCCGCTCATTCCAAAAATTTATGTGAGAGAGTTTGCCAGTTACTTGCGGAAGGACGGTTGTTCTACTCAGATTCCTTCTGAGGTCTTCCTCCACCAATACAACTGGATATGCCGCCATATATAACATGCAATGTGTTGGCAATGGCGTTAAACCCCATTCAAACAAACAAATATTCAGCCATTTACATAATTCAACAAACTCATGATCTTTGACTGACACAAAATTATTAGGCGATGCTTCCTTAAATAAATTCAAGAAGTGCATGCTATCACCACGGTGTCCCGTAAGGTCCATCGCCGCATACTATTGAATTAAACAACGAAACTACGATAGTGAAAAGTCGAAGCAACGAAACAACGATGGTGAAAAGTTGAAACTACGATGGTGAAAAGTCGAAACAACGATCATTTCGACTTTATACCATCGTAGATGTAGTTTCGTTGTTTCGACTTTATTTCAATTAATAAATACGCCACGATGGCCCCCAACGGGACACCGTCTATTGAAGTGAACTTATACATGGACGTTTTTGATAATAAAACGTTTTCGATCTTAAACATATACGTATATAGAAATCACGTAAGTTATATATGAATGCGTATATCATTTTATACCAAACCGACCAGCTCAGTCGGAAACGCGTCTGAAGGCAAACCTAGGTGCGTGAGTTCGAATCCACGCACGGTCAGTCTTATTTCAAGAATCTCCCACCTTTGAATATGTGGGGAAGTTGCCAATGGCTTGCTTTCGTTAAATCCTATTTGATTATATACTATAACACATTTTATTGATTCAACAAGCGCGTGGTCCAGTGGTAGAGCACCGAACCCATAATCTGAGGGTCGTGGGTTCGATCCTCCGCCACGGCTATGTGTTGTGTCATTGAGAAAGACACTTTTCCACATATGCTTAGTACTATTTCTAACCAGTAAGACTTCGAGCGTGATTTGCCTAAGTTGTAAGAACTTGTTCCACATTCAAAGTAAAATAAATAAATTTAAACCAACATATACTCACATTGTAAAATTTAGGCCCGACCCATGAATTTAACATCTTCAAAAATAAGTAAAGCAAAGTTAAATCAGAAGAAAAAATAAAGTTGTTTTCCAGTTGATAAAGAAAATCTTACGCGACAGACCTAAACTCACCGTACACATGTAAGTTAAGTGCAGACTGGTCGTGGGACTAAATACGTCAACCGTTATCCTCCCTCCAGACCAGGTCGCTCATTGATCAACTCTTATCTATACTTATAGAATAATATAATTGGAACATTTTCTAAAAAAATAAACGTATCAATTAACCAGTAAGGAAACAAACACAGCTGTGCGAACGAACACCGCCAGGTGGACAACAACCATAAACCCAACCGCAAGCAATGTATTTTATGTACTAAATTATGATAAATTCATTGTATTCATCAGTTACATTTGGAAGTCCATATCAAATCTTTTGAACACTGAAAGGATGTAGGTTCTAGTTCTTATAAAGAACTCCTTATATATAAATTATATATATACTCTTTATTTGCCCTTGTTACAAGGATAGAATGCTCAGCATCTTCATAATCTGATTCACAATAACACTCAGGGCTCAGTCGTAGGTGATTTCTAAAAAGGTCAACATTTTTGAAAACTCAACAATTATTCCTTATGCGCGCCTGGTGAACAGACAATAACCTTTCCCCTTTCAGATAAAATGGCGACACGACAGGAGGTTTGTACTTCAATATAAGCTGATATGAACGAGATGCTCTTAGATCGTTGTCAAAGTTATTCTAAAGATGTAATTACAAATTACTGCTTTTTAAAAGCAGCCAACTTGTTCATGATATTGAGCTCAGTTGTCCCAAATCAAGGAAGTATAGACTTTCTTCTAATCGTTTCTCATCTGGCAAATGACTTGCAGAGAAAATGTGTACTGGCTAACCGCCTAACGGATCCCGGGAAAATGTGTACTGGTTAACCGCCAAACGTACCCGGGAAAATGTGTACTGGTTAACCGCCTAACGGATCCCGGAAAAATGTGTACTGGTTAACCGCCTAACGGATCCCGGGAAAATGTGTACTGGTTAACTGCCAAACGTACCCGGGAAAATGTGTACTGGTTAACCGCCAAACGTACCCGGGAAAATGTGTACTGGTTAGCCGCCTAACGGATCCCGGGAAAATGTGTACTGATTAACCGCCAAACGTACCCGGGAAAATGTGTACTGGTTAGCCGCCTAACGGATCCCGGGAAAATGTGTACTGGTAAGCCGCCTAACGGATCCTTGGAAAATGTGTACTGGTTAACCGCCAAACGTATCCGGGAAAATGTGTACTGGTTAGCCGCCTAACGGATCCCGGGAACGTTGATTTTGGTGCGTTTGCTGTCATTATAAAACTGAAATACTCTTAATACAATCAAACTTAATATCAAAGTTGTGAAATATCTCCAATGTAACTTCAATGTTCGCCAGTCTCCAGTGATGCGTGTTAACATGTAATCTCATTTAATCGCCGTAAAAGCAGGGGAGTGACTAGCCCTTCAGGACGATCAACTAAAAAAAATCAAATCGTTCGACAACGTGCTTTGACATGCACTAGTTAATCATGTTGATGTACCTGCTTATCTATAAACGATATTTGTCACATTTTACTTGAACCGGATATATAATCAGTTAACCATAGCAATGTATCTAGTACATAAGGGAAAGTATAATTAAATAGCTTTTTTTTCTTCTATTTTTTTTTTACTCAACGACTCATTTGTTTACGACAGTGGGTATCCGAGATGAACATCCTGTATTTGAATATAATGTGCACGTGCCCCGGTGTTCATCCCATACAGATGGGCCGCGATTGGCCGCGGGGCACGTGTACACTCTATTTGAATATATATACTGGGTGTTCGTCTCGGAGAATATCAAACTTTTTTTCTTACAAGATAAATCTGTAAACAAAGGGCCGAGAATCCATGTTAGGAGAGAGCAAGATCATAAGAATGTATTTGTGTGTGAGTGTGTGTGTGTGCGCGTGTGTGCACATAAGCGTTGGCATGCGAGCGTGTGTGGAGGGATGGTGTGAAAAAAGGAAAGAAGGAAGACGTATAGACAATCCGAATTTAGCACTGTTCGATCTTCTTTTTTAGTATTTTGTTATAGTGTTACCCAGTTAACGATCGAATAATTACATAATATATTACTTGCATGTTAGTATAATCTGAATGATTGCGAATTGTATCTTAAATATTTGATTATTATACGAACAAAGCTACTTGTACTGACGATCCGATTTAGGTAGAAAACGACAATAAATAAGTGAGTAAGTAAATAAGTTAGTCAGTGAGTGACTTATTGTGTGAGTGAGCGAATGAGTGAGTGAGTGAGTGATTGAGTGATTGAGTGAGTGAGTGAGTGAGTGAGTGAGTGAGTGAGTGAGTGAGTGAGTGAGTGAGTGAGTGAGTGAGTGAGTGAGTGAGTGAGTGAGTGAGTGAGTGAGTGAGTGAGTGAGTGAGTGAGTGAGTGAACCAGTCAACCAGCTATCAGGATCAGTTAATCAATTAATTAAATGAATGAATCAACTGACCAATTAATTAGTTAAAATTAATTAATCATTTAATCGAACATTGAATCAGTGAGTAGGTGAATGAGTAAGTAAATGGACGAGTAAGTGACAAAGCGTGTAACATACGGATAGTTTTACGCTAACCTTTATCAATGCTGTCTGTGTTCAACTTAAAATGGAATAACAAATACATTAGTCGTATACCGTATGAATATTTCTTGGTTCAGTCAAGCAAAACTTTGTTTTCGTATTAAACTTATGCTATGAAAAGAATTAAGGAAAAACATCCGTTTCTGTCCCGTCATGAGATGCGTGAATTATCAAAATTTGAATTTATATGTGAATGTGTTTTTTTTTTTATAATTAATACGTGTTTATATCCGTGCCTTAAGTGTATATTTTTTATAGAAGCTTTATAAAAGCGGGGTATAAAGTACAGAGAAACGACTCTGTTTGTCGTGAGGATCGAGAAATCATAATTAAATCGCAACCTTTTACCCGTTCAGTGAACACCAGATACCGGTAATGTATACAGCTGAAGTGCTTCCCTGAAGTCGTAAACCATAAATTAATTTTTATTTTTTTTAGATATAAAGTTCGGAAGTATGCTGACCTCTTAGTCCAGTCAAACTACGGTTAGTTCCGGTCAATTCGGACAAAATTGCAATAGAATGTTTCTCAGCTGTTTTTGTAATTGCATAATTATTATTATATTGATGCCAAAAATATCAAACGCAATCGGACGATTGGAAAGCTTATACAATGTATTTACTAATTCAAACACACCGCCTAACTGAAAAATGTTTAAACTTTGAAAAGGTCACCACTAACTCTAGTTGTGTATAATTTAACTTTTTACCTCTAATTATGTTATTTCCTGTGATACAGATTTACATATATAAGGGGTTTTTTTTAACATAAAAAATAACATATTTAAGATAATTTGGAAGTATAATATATTGAAAATGTGCCTTTTGAATATGAGAAATTAACCCACTCAACTATTTTAGCGAGTCAATCTATGACTCTTTTAGGTTAAATAAGATAGAATTGCAACATTTTTTAATTTACATAACAATTTATATTGGAGGAAAACATATCAAAAGTTTACCGCAATCGAGCAATAAGAAAGCTTATTTTTATTAGTTCAAACATACCACCTAATTGAAAAATGTTAAACTTTGAAAAGGTCATCACTGACCTAGTTGTGTATAGTGCACTGTTTTACAACTAATACTATTATTATCTACGATGCATTTGTTATAAGTTTCTTATAAAAAAAATAACACAGTTTAGATTATCTCGCTGCGACCTCTGTCCTTAACAAAAAACACCAGCAAAACACCTCGCTTTATACTCGCTAACCTAAAGCTTCGATCTTTATACAGAAATACTCAAGTCAGTGGAACTGTCGTTTTACAATAGTGTTTATAGATGACGATACGCCCAACTTATCAAATTCCATTAATCTTTTATTACGAACTTATTTACATAATTTCTACAATGATATTCATCATAAAGTAATGGACGACGAGCTTTTCATCAGTTTTATTTAACCTCCAGTAAATAGATAAGACGATGGAATATATTTGCATTAGACAACCTGGGGCGAAGCTTCCTATAGGCGATGTAGGCACATGCCTATACGTTTTTATAAGAAATCGAAAAAATAAAAATGCACAAAAAAGCGATAAAAATGGGACCCGTAGTGAGGTAGTGGGGGTAGACTATAAACATTGCAACACCTGTTGTGTGGGGGTAGACTATAAACATTGCAACACCTGTTGTGTGGGGGTAGACTACAAACATTGCAACACCTGTTGTGTGGGGGTAGACTATAAACATTGCAACACCTGTTGTGTGGGGGTAGACTATAAACATTGCAACACCTGTTGTGTGGGGGTAGACTATAAACATTGCAACACCTGTTGTGTGGGGGTAGACTACAAACATTGCAACACCTGTTGTGTGGGGGTAGACTACAAACATTGCAACACCTGTTGTGTGGGGGTATACTATAAACATTGCAACACCTGTTGTGTGGGGGTAGACTATAAACATTGCAACACCTGCTGTGTGGGGGTAGACTATAAACATTGCAACACCTGCTGTGTGGGGGTAGACTATAAACATTGCAACACCTGTTGTGTGGGGGTAGACTATAAACATTGCAACACCTGTTGTGTGGGGGTAGACTATAAACATTGCAACACCTGTTGTGTGGGGGTAGACTATAAACATTGCAACACCTGTTGTGTGAAAATAGTAGCCGCTTGAAACAGAAGGCTAATTCATTTGGTTATAAAACAGTGAAATTAATTTTAAGAAAATAGAAAATAGAAATATACGCCAAAATGGTGCCCCCCCCCCCCCCCCCACCCCCCTAAACCTGTGCCTACACATCGTTTACAACCAAGCTACGCCCCTGACAACGGATACAACTTTCTCCAGGCTAAAATTGCTACAATATGAAACGAAGTAGTTTATCTATTTCCCATTTGGCTAAAAACGAGTGTGTGTGTGTGTGTGTGTGTGTGTGTGTGTGTGTGTGTGTGTGTGTGTGTGTGTGTGTGTGTGTGTGTGTGTGTGTGTGTGTGTGTGTGTGTGTGTGTGTGTGTGTGTGTGTGTGTGTTTGTGTGTGTGTGTGTGTGTGTGTGGAGGGAGGGTCAAAGTAGTCCGAATTAACGTTTATTTTGCTATTTGTAACACAAACTAAAAAAAAGTTCATTCATACCTTTATTATGTTAATGTATACCTGGTGACAGAATGGATTGTATGTTGGATCAGGACCATGACTGAATAATGACAATAACATAAGAAAACTGTAATTTTAAACAAAATACATTTTTTTTCTTTTCCTCTTCAACACAAACATCGTTTTTCTCTATTATTTGAGCGATAAACGAAATCGTAAAGACTAGAGAAGAATATATTCTTGAACAAAATTTACATTTTCAACTGTTATGTTTTTATGTACAATATAAAAGTGAATATGAATACAAAATGAATCATAATACTTTAGCTGAATCATTTGCGCAACATGTTTTTACAACTCATGCATGCCCGCTACAGCGACGTCAGGCTCTATATCCGCAAAACATCTCAACCTGGGTATTAAAAATTGAATATGAAAACAAACAAAATATCTCAACCTGGGTATTAATGTAAATTGAATATGAAAACAAACAAAATATCTCAATCGGGGTATGAAAACAAACAAAACATGTCAACCGGGGTATTAATGTAAATTGAATATGAAAACAAACAAAACTTTTCATAAGAAAATTTAACGAATACGTTTGGAATTCTTCTAAAAACAAAGCTCGTGTACGAGTGGTTACATTTGAAAGATAAAATGAAACTGTCAAGAAATAATAGTGGTAAATAAACATGGAATCAGAGCTGGAATCACCAATGCATACTCAAATATAGATGTTTTGTGAATATAGGGCGTAAACGGAAGCATGGACGGAGATCAAACCCACAACCCACCGGTTATTATTCCGACGCCTAATATTTTGTAATGAACGTAAACAGGCATGTCTAACCAGAGAAATTCGTTACGTCACATTGTGCAATCTGAACCTGCTAGTATATTCTATGACATATCTCTGGTTGTCTGTTATTGCATGTATTTACCAGCTATATCAATCATTTCTGCAATGTATCGTCAATGTGTCCGTTTTCTTTACACTCAATGTATTTACCCAGATTATGTATACAAGTTCTTGCAACTGACAAATCTCGCTAGAAGCCGTTCTGGAAAGAGCCAGTAATTAGTATATTAGAATGAAGTGTCTTGCTCCAAATCCTGTATAGGTGATAATGTACGTGTCAGCACCAGCCTCGAAGCTTTAAAAAGTACTGTTATTATGCCCTGGAGGCCAGCCAGACTGACCCCCTAGCAAACCGTCGTCATAATTTATTTTTAACTGTTTACCCAAAAACTTATTCAGCGATGTCAATATATCGGTCTCTATTTTCTTAAAGAAATGTCTCGGTGTATAACCGTCCCTCACTGATCTACACACCGTTACAAGTTTAGGGGAAAACTGTTTCACTTTATTTAAAAGTAGTTTTAATAAAACGGA
>CM055895.1:29485043-29720043 GCA_029582155.1 Panopea generosa
CCAACCCACTGCATTGTTTTAACTGTCAACAGTTTGGACACCATCGAGAAAGATGTAGACGCGATGCCCTGTGTGCTCGCTGTAGCGAACAAGGGCACACGGACTTCTCGTTTTGTACAAAACCCGCCCTTTGCATTAATTGCAAAGGGAATCACGGGGCTTTCTAGAGGGTTTGTCCGAAATGGAAACTAGAACGTGAGATCAAAAAAGTTAAATTACAAAACAAAGTATCATTCCCGGAGGCCAGACGTCTTGTTGAACTCCAACCTCCAACGACTCCTTCAGGCAAATCATATACTGAAGTGAGTAGAATTGTAGAGAAAATGATAACAAGATGTATGGAAGTACAAACAGATATTATCTGGCTTAATGATAAACCCATACCATATATTGCTGTCGTTCCTGGTAGTTCCAAAGTATTATCTGAGACTCAGACTTCAACATCAGTAATGAAACCATCTATACAACCTAAACCTAATATGAAACAAAAAAAAAGAAAAATCTTACATCTATTTCTGATAAGAAATCGGCGAACTCGGGGAATGTCCCGAGTACCCCAAAACCGGAGAACTCGGAAAATGTCCCGAGTTCCCCAAAACCATCGGGCTCTGGTATTACCAAGAGTCCAACTACTCAGCGAAAGGCTAAGATACATCTAGCCACTGTATGCAACATTATGCGTAACAGGGAAGCAACTGGAAGAGTCTGATGACTCTATACGGTTGAAAAATAATTTATCCTACCTTGATATGGAAACCGATGATTCATTATCGGATTCCTCCATGGTCGTTAAAGTCCCTTTAGCACCTATACTTCCACCTAAATGGACACTCTAAATTCAAATAAAATAATACAATGGATAATGAGATTAGTTTACTTTTAAATAAACATAACCCTATTACATTTTGTCTTCAAGAAATGTTTTTGAAGTCAAATGATAAAACTAGTTTTAAACAGTATTCTTTATATAATACTATATATGATACAGGTGAAAAAGCAACTTGTGGCGTGTCTATTCTTGTTAACAGAAACGTCCCGCACAGCACTATTGAATTAGACACTAATCTGCAAGCAGTTGCAATTAGTGTTACAATGCTTAGAGTTATTACAACTTGCTCTTTATATTTACCACCTAGTGCAACCCTTGATCCGAAGGATCTCGATAAACTCATTGCACAATTACCATCACCTTTTATGCTTTTGGGGGATTTCAATGCCCACAATTACATACGGGGTTGTAAAGACATTAATAATAAAGGTAATAAAGTTGAATCTTTTTAAAATAAAAAAAAAATATGTCTTTATAATGACAATAAATCTTATACATATGTACATCCTGCTTCAGGATCGAAAACTTCCATCGATTTATCAGTTTTGTTGTACTTATCATGGAGTGTTGGTGACGACCTCTGCGGGAGTGACCATTATCCAATATTTCTTGATATTGGACCTCCACTTCTTGATAGAAATCAACAGTAGAAACTTCGCAAAGCAGATTGGCATATGTTTCAATTTCTTTGCGAAGAACAGTTTAAGCCTGATTTATTTAACGATACGGATGATCCTGCTGGTCAGATTTCATCAATATTATACAGTATAGCAGAAAAATCTATTCCAAAAACCTCGACAAATCCAAAACGCCCTCAAAAACTATGGTATGATGATGACTGCAAGAATGCAGTCAAGGATCGTAAAAAAGTATTAAGTTAATTTAATTTACGACCTACACAACATAATTTGGATAATTTTAAATATTTTCGTGCGAAAGCAAGACGTACTCTTAAGGAGAGTAAGGGAAAGTCCTGGAGAGATTACGTATCTAGGCTTAATTCTCGTACTAACCTTAAGAAGGCGTGGGACATGGTCCGAAAAAATCAACGGTACGGGAACTGCAGGTTGCGTAAACCATTTAAAAACTAAAAATCATACTGCCACATCTGCCAAAGACATCGTTAATACTTTGGCAGATACTTTTTCGAAAGATTCATATACTACTAATTGCAACCCAAAATTTTTGAAACATAAACATCAGACTGAAAAACAGAACCTTAACTTTAAATCAAATAATTCTGAAAAATATAATAAGAAATTCTCTTTGAGTGAATGGAAAAATTCCTTAAAGAAAGCACATGATACAGCAGCTGGTCCTGATGATATTCATTATCAACTTTTGAAAGATTTACCCGAATCGTCCTTATTAATTTTACTTGATATATTTAACTCTGTTTGGGTGACTGGAAACTTCCCAGAGTCCTGGAGTGAAGCTATCGTTATTCCTGTACCCAAACCTGGTAAAGATAACACGGACCCAATTAATTATAGTCCAATTGCAACAAGTTATGTTTGTAAAACCATGGAACGTATGGTCACCTCGTTTGGTTCTTGGAATCCAACAACTTAATTACTAAGTATCAAAGTTGATTCCGGCGCCAAAGAGGCACAACAGACCATTTGATTAGATTTGAATCGTTTGTTAGGGAGGCTCTCATTAAAAAAGAACATTTAGTCGCATTATTTTTTTACTTTGACTACATAAGCAGTATTTGGAACTCTCCAGTATCGGGAGGTGCTGCACCGTCTGTTTGTTTACAAACATGGAGGCGACAGAGGGATCTCCCGCCCATCTGTCACTGGAAAATTGTAAAAAAGTGCGCGCTGTGCGATGGTTAGAGGCCGAAGAAAAGACACTCATTGACGAAGTTCTCCATAGGGAGGACGTGTTGTTTGGGGAATTAAAGGTTGTAGGAATCAAGTCCATCGGACGACGAAGGAGTGAAGCTTGGGCCGAGATAGTCCGCACACTGAGCGTGTAAGTATAAGCGCATATTCTCGTTTAAATATATATATATATATATTAAAGCTATAACAACACTTAAAAACAATACAGAAATAGTAATCAAACCAGCTGACAAGGAGCAGCTGTAGTTGTAATGGATAAAAATCAGTACATTTCTGAGGCTGAACGTCAACTTAATAATCCAGTTTACTATACAAAATTCAATACTGTTCCAACTATGGATTACGCAAAAAGGGTAAATAAAACTGTTGATACTTTATACGAAAATGGTTACATTGATGGAAAAAAAAAACAAAGATTATCTTACTATCACCAACCCAAAACCTGGTCGTTTTTATATTCTTCCAAAAGTTCACAAACATGGCAACCCAGGTCGACCTATTGTGTCTGCTTGTGGTCATCCCACTAAAAGAATTTGTGAATGTTTAGACTTCCATTTAAGACCACATGTACGTAATTTACCATTACACTTACAAGACACCACAGATTATTTGTCAAAAATTGCAGCCCAAGGTCAGTTACCAGAAAACACTTTACTAGTCTCTATGGACGTCTCTTCACTCTATACAAATATTCCTTACGACGAAGGTATTGAAGCGTGCAAGAAAGTGTGGGACAGTAGATCGATAAAAGATCCACCCACAAAATATCTTGTACAGCTTTTAACCACTGTTTTGAAGTGTAACAACTTTGAATTAAATGGTGAACATTACCTTCAGATCAATGGCACTGCTATGGGTACACGCATGGCACCTTCATATGCCAATGTGTTTATGGGCCATCTTGAACAAAGAATACTTCAAGAAGTATATATAATAAATAAATATATGAAATAAAAACAGTATCTTGCATTCTGTGTGTTATAAATGGATAATAGATGGATGTTGTGTATTTAATGTCGATTGAAAAGCTTACCATGGCCCATGTTCAATTGTTGCATCATGGGACATCAGTCATGTGATGTTTTGCTTGTATTTAACAAACAGTTAAAAAATGACCTCATGTCTGATCAAAATTTAACACCGATCAGTTTTCAACGACTGTTTTGATCAGAATTTAATGTTGAAATGTAACCCGGGTCAATTTTCAACATTGAAAATGACCCTTGGGTTCATTTTTCAACGGGGTCAAAATTTAATGTTACACAGGAACACAAAGAGTCACAGATTGTTTGACATCAGCTTACCGATTCTCACAAATGGAGGTAACTACACAATGATCATTCTTACTGTCTTAATTATGTTTGACAACCAAGAAGGTATTGCTTTGGTGATATATACACCCATTTCAGTACAAATGTATTAACAAACAGTGATAGATAAGTGACCACAACAACAACAGCCTAGACCATCAAGTGTACAATGTAAACATTCTAGCATGATTTGATGTTATATACACATATTTAAATATAAATGTAGTTATAAGCGGTGTTAGATAAGTGATCACAACAACAACAACAGCCTAGACCATCAAGTGTACAATGTAAACACTCTAGCATGATTTGATGATATATACACCCATTTCAGTACAAATGTATTAATAAGCAGTGATAGATAAGTGACCACAACAACAACAGCCTAGACCATCAAGTGTACAATGTAAACACTCTAGCAGGATTTGATGATATATACACCCATTTCAGTACAAATGTATTAATAAGCAGTGATAGATAAGTGACCACAACAACAACAGCCTAGACCATCAAGTGTACAATGTAAACATTCTAGCATGATTTGATGTTATATACACATATTTAAATATAAATGTAGTTATAAGCGGTGTTAGATAAGTGATCACAACAACAACAACAGCCTAGACCATCAAGTGTACAATGTAAACACTCTAGCATGATTTGATGATATATACACCCATTTCAGTACAAATGTATTAATAAGCAGTGATAGATAAGTGACCACAACAACAACAGCCTAGACCATCAAGTGTACAATGTAAACACTCTAGCAGGATTTGATGATATATACACTCATTTCAGTACAAATGTTTTAATAATCAGTGACAGATAAGTGACCACAACAACAACAGCCTAGACCGTCAAGTGTACAATGTAAACACTCTAGCAGGATTTGATGATATATACACCCATTTCAGTAAAAATGTATTAATAAGCAGTGATAGATAAGTGACCACAACAACAACAGCCTAGACCGTCAAGTGTACAATGTAAACACTCTAGCATGATTTGATGATATATACACCCATTTCAGTACAAATGTATTAACAAACAGTGATAGATAAGTGACAACAACAACAACAGCCTAGACCATCAAGTGTACAATGTAAACACTCTAGCAGGATTTGATGATATATACACCCATTTCAGTACAAATGTATTAATAAGCAGTGATAGATAAGTGACCACAACAACAACAGCCTAGACCATCAAGTGTACAATGTAAACATTCTAGCATGATTTGATGTTATATACACATATTTAAATATAAATGTAGTTATAAGCGGTGTTAGATAAGTGATCACAACAACAACAACAGCCTAGACCATCAAGTGTACAATGTAAACACTCTAGCATGATTTGATGATATATACACCCATTTCAGTACAAATGTATTAATAAGCAGTGATAGATAAGTGACCACAACAACAACAGCCTAGACCATCAAGTGTACAATGTAAACACTCTAGCAGGATTTGATGATATATACACTCATTTCAGTACAAATGTTTTAATAATCAGTGACAGATAAGTGACCACAACAACAACAGCCTAGACCGTCAAGTGTACAATGTAAACACTCTAGCAGGATTTGATGATATATACACCCATTTCAGTAAAAATGTATTAATAAGCAGTGATAGATAAGTGACCACAACAACAACAGCCTAGACCGTCAAGTGTACAATGTAAACACTCTAGCATGATTTGATGATATATACACTCATTTCAGTACAAATGTATTAATAATCAGTGATAGATAAGTGACAACAACAACAACAGCCTAGACCGTCAAGTGTACAATGTAAACACTCTAGCAGGATTTGATGATATATACACGTATTTCAGTACAAATGTATTTATAAGCAGTGATAGATAAGTGATAACAACAACAACAGCCTAGACCATCAAGTGTACAATGTAAACACTCTAGCATAATTTGATGATATATACACGTATTTCAGTACAAATGTATTTATAAGCAGTGATAGATAAGTGTTCACAACAACAACAGCCTAGACCATCAAGTGTACAATGGAAACACTCTAGCATGATTTGATGATATATATGTTACAGTAAGATTGTGAAACCAGGGATTTCATGAAATCCCTGAAAATTTCAGTAATTTCGTGAAATCCCTGAAAAATGTAGTCAGGGATTTCATGAAATCCCTGAAGAGGAAATAAGCAGACAATACATCTGGTGATTTTTTATTTATTGATACATTTGAATAATCAGGTATACATTTCAGGTATAGTTTCTTGCGTAGTTCAACCAAACTGCAAACTTACAATGACAATAAACCCCCTTCACTGCTTACCTTAAACTATAGTGTTATATGGAAACAGATTAGATCAGGATGAGACACCGAGTAACTCGGCGTCTCATCAGGATCCATGCTGTTTGACACTCGGCCAATATTTTCGCCAAAATTACAAAATGCAAACTGTTGTGAATCAGAGAGAAAACAGTAAAACTCATCAATTTACCGGCATCTAATTTATTGACAATTAAACCCTTCACTGCTTACCTTAAACTATTGTGTTATATGGAAACAGCTAAGATCAGGATGAGACACCGAGTAACTCGGCGTCTCATCCGGATCCAAGCTGTTTGACACTCGGCCAATATTTTCACCAATATTAAGTTAATCTCCGAAGTTTGAAAATGCAGCAGACACAATGTTGCACATGCGCAGAATTGCTTTCGGCAGTAAAGGGTTTAAATAAAAAACAGAATAAAACATAGAAGAAAGGGGAAGGTATGGTGGGTTGGTAAAACAGGTCTCAAGGAAAGCACTTTGATGATTGTGTTTAAAAAAGGCACAAGTGCAATGAGCACTGCAGTAACTGATTAATGCGGCACACATTTCCCATTGAATATTGGGCATATCTATCAAAAGTTTATTTGTTGGAGCATGCGAGGCTGGAATGACATCTTGAGTTACACTTCAGCTTTGCTTTAAAACATTTGCATCTGTTGGACTGGCACTTTTTTGGACCGTTGCAGTTGCACTTGGTAAAACCATGCCCACCAGATGAAAATTCCGCAATAACAGCAGAACGAAGTGACGTTACATTCTCCTGACTAACATCAGCTTCTGTCAGTAATCGCTGAGGACACAGATCAAACTGGTTCCTGGAGTATTGTCCCTTTAAAACACTCGCCTTTACAGCAATCTTGTACTGGTCAGTGTCGACGTCTCTGTTGACGATGACACCAAGAATGTTACGAGGATCCCCTCTGCCACGATCTACTGCCGGTATAGGAACAGCCACATTGTCCCCAGGCACACCGGTTTTGAGATCCACACGGCTGCGTTTCACCATCCTCTCTGCCTGAGATAGTAGTGCTGCATAGGCTTCAGCTCTACGCTTCCTGATCTGGATAGTGTGGTCTTCCAAGATTGGTGTGGTGGTGACTGATGGGGATATCTGGGAATGGTCTGGCGGGTTCATTTCACTGGTAGAAGACAGTATGATAAGTACAGTGTCTTCATTATAAGCTGGTGTAGAAGTTGGGCTGCTTAAGTCGGCTGGTATACTGTCAGTTTCATGTGGAGATGTTGGGCTGCTTGAGGAGGCTGGTATGCTGTCAGTTTCATGAAAGAAGCTGGGCTGCTTGAGGAGGCTGTAATGCTGTCAGTTTCGTGAGAAGGAGTTGTGCTGCTTGAGAGGACTTGTATGATGTCATATTCTTGTGTATGAGGTGTGCTACACGGGAAAGCAGCCAGAAGATCATCCTCACTCTCCATCCTGTAGATCACTTCTGTGGGTAGTGTTGAAGAGGTTAAGCCCATTTGAGCTTCACACCCAAACATGGCCGAGTATGGTGAACACTTAATCCCCGAGTGATGTGCTGAGTTCTACTGGACTTGTACAAACTTGATGCCTGTAGCCCAGTCCTGTGTTTCATTGTCCGCCATCTATGCCACAAACATGTCCTTGATGTCTCCATTTGCACGTTATACAGAACCTTGGCTTTGTGGATGACGGGGTTTGCCATGCACAAGCTTAAGGGTTGGCCACACCTCGTTCAGCTCTGTGATCACATGGGATGTAAACTCTGAACCATTGTCACTCTGGAAAATGACAGGAGTTCCCATGAGGAGGATTATGTCCATGAGCTGGAAGGCAACCTCTGAGGCACGCTTGGTGATGAGTGGTCGGATGACACAAAATTTGGTCAGGTGGTCCTGGTAAACCATGATCCACTTGTAGTTGGAGTGTGCCATAGCCTGCATGTCTATTAAATCAACCTGGCCTCTACATGCAAACTCCTTGGTCAGAATAGGTCGCACCACTACACCCTTGGTCATTGGACGCTTCCTCTTTTTCTGACACTCCGCACACAGTGACTTGAAGTGCTCTAGAGCCTTGGTAGTGATGTTCGCAAATTTTCGTTGTAGTTCCTTGATCATGCGATCACGACCACCATGATCAGTAGCAATGTGGGCACGCTTGATGACATCAAATGTGTCCTCAATAGTGACATAGTAAAGAGGCGACTCCTCTGGATGTCTACGCTTCTTTATCAGTTTCTCTACATCACTACACTGGAGAATCTCATACCTGAAATGATAGTTAATTACATTATATTAAATAACATTAAAGTAACTCGTATCGTTTTCATAGCGGTAATGACTCAGATCTGAGGGCTTAATCAACACTTGCATATTCTGCACAAGCAGTATAGACTCAGTTAAAAGGGCTCAATGGACACATGAATATTCTATGCAAGCATGGACACATAAATATTCTGCACAAGCAGTATAGACTCAGCCAAAGGGCTTAATCAACACATGGATATTCTATGCAAGTAATATAGACTCAGATCAGAGGGATCAATCATCAGCTATATGTTCAAGCAGTACAGACTCAGACCAGTCTTAATCGACACATGAATATTCTATGCAAGCAGTATAGACTATAATCAGAGGGTTCATTTATCACATGTTTATTCTAAGGAAGCAGTATAGACTAAGATCAGAGGGATATTAATCACAAGTATAGGCTTTGATCTGAGGGCTCATTTATCACATGCACAGTCTATGCGAACAGGATAGACTCAGATCAAAGAGCTCAATTGTTAAACTAACACCTCATTATAAATTAACATCCAATTAATATGTTCAATGAAAGGAAGATCTCAAATATACTCCACAGGTAAAAGAAGAAACACGGTAATGATTAACTTATTAACTCATTATCTTAAGGTGACAAATAACACTTTAAAACATTTGGCAGCTTATCTTTATATCACAGCACAAGGTCGTCAAAAAAACCTCTTATATTTAATAACATCACTAATTGTAAATCACCAACATAGTTATTCAATAAAAAATATAGATTTTAAAATTAGGCATCATCCCTCTCTCCCTCTTTAATTATCTACCTATCATTTAGCAATAATAACTGTTAATAATTAAAACATTTATTTTATAAAAACATTTATTCATTTTTAATTAATTGTAAATCACCAACATAGTTATTCAATAAAAAATATAGATTTTAAAATTAGGCATCATCCCTCTCTCCCTCTTTAATTATATACCTATCATTTAGCAGTAATAACTGTTAATAATTAAAACATTTATAAAAACATTTATTTATTTTTAATTAAGAATCTAGGGGATTGAGACAATCCAACCGGGGAAATTTGACTACCTTGAACTTTTGTGTAGGGGATTTCCGACAGGTTTCATCGTGTTTACTATATGTTCCTGGTCATCTTTTTTCCAAATATTCTAAGCATTTGGAAAAATAGACATATTTAAATTACATAAATCAATCTACTTACTTGGATAACAGATAGTAGCTGCTCCTGATCTTTGTGTGATTATTGGTAGATGCCGATTTTAAGCTTTCTATAATTCTGTAATATTCTGTCTTTGGAATCAGATACTTCTGACATACTTCATATCTTTTGAACAACTCTTGCCTGAAAACGTCTTCCATACTATCAGAAGACATCTTGCATGAAAAAAAATCTATACTGAATGGGCTGAACCGGGATGCCTTTTTAATAGGACAGGCCTCAGGTGAAGCCATTTGCCAGGCCCACACCTATTGACCTGGTGGGACTCAAAATAATTGACATATGGTCAGACAGACACCCAGGCCCACCCCTATTGTCCTGACAAACACCTTTTTCCTGGTAGTGCACATCAGTAGAAGTGGCTTCCTGACACTGTTTGTGCTAATGAGTGATGTAATAATCAGAAAAAAAACACAACTGTATAGTAAGTTAACTGACATAGAATTACACAGATTTACTGAAATCAGCCAGTAAGATAGTGTAAAATCCCTGCCCATATTTCAGGGATTTCATGAAATTACTGGAATTTTAAGGGATTTCATGAAATCCCTGAGTGAAACAGTAATTTCGCGAAATTTCTTAAATTTTCAGATATTTCATGAAATCCCTGGTTTCACAATCTTACTGTAACATATACACGTATTTCAGTACCAATGTATTTATAAGCAGTGATAGATAACTGATCACAACAACAACAGCCTAGACCATCAAGTGTACAATGTAAACACTCTAGCATGATTTGATGAAATATACACCCATTTCAGTACAAATGTATTAATAAGTAGTGATAGATAAGTGATCACAACAACAACAGCCTAGACCGTCAAGTGTACAATGTAAACACTCTAGCAGGATTTGATGATATATACACGTATTATAGTAAAAATGTATTAATAAGCAGTGATAGATAAGTGACCACAACAACAACAGCCTAGACCATCCAGTGTACAATGTAAACACTCTAGCATGATTTGATGATATATACACGTATTTCAGTAAAAATGTATTAATAAGCAGTGATAGATAAGTGACCACAACAACAACAGTCTAGACCATCAAGTGTACAATGTAAACACTCTAGCATGATTTGATGATATATACACGTATTTCAGTAAAAATGTATTAATAAGCAGTGATAGATAAGTGACCACAACAACAACAGCCTAGACCATCAAGTGTACAATGTAAACACTCTAGCAGGATTTGATGAGATATATACACGTATTTCAGTACAAATGTATTAATAAGCAGTGATAGATAAGTGACCACAACAACAACAGTCTAGACCATCAAGTGTACAATGTAAACACTCTAGCAGGATTTGATGATATATACACGTATTTCAGTACAAATGTATTTATAAGCAGTGATAGATAAGTGATCACAACAACAACAGCCTAGACCATCAAGTGTACAATGTAAACACTCTAGCATGATTTGATGATATACACACGTATTTCAGTACAAATGTATTTATAAGCAGTGATAGATAAGTGACTACAACAACAACAGTCTAGACCATCAAGTGTACAATGTAAACACTCTAGCAGGATTTGATGATATATACACGTATTTCAGTACAAATGTATTTATAAGCAGTGATAGATAAGTGATCACAACAACAACAGCCTAGACCATCAAGTGTACATTGTAAACACTCCAGCAGGATTTGATGATATATACACTCATTTCAGTACAAATGTATTAATAAGCAGTGATAGATAAGTGACCACAACAACAACAGCCTAGACCATCAAGTGTACAATGTAAACACTCTAGCATGATTTGATGATATATACACGTATTTCAGTACAAATGTATTTATAAGCAGTGATAGATAAGTGATCACAACAACAACAGCCTATACCGTCAAGTGTACAATGTAAACCCTCTAGCAGGATTTGATGATATATACACGTATTTCAGTACAAATGTATTTATAAGCAGTGATAGATAAGTGATCACAACAACAACAGCCTAGACCATCAAGTGTACAATGTAAACACTCCAGCAGGATTTGATGATATATACACTCATTTCAGTACAAATGTATTAATAAGCAGTGATAGATAAGTGACCACAACAACAACAGCCTAGACCGTCAAGTGTACAATGTAAACACTCTAGCATGATTTGATGATATATACACGTATTTCAGTACAAATGTATTTATAAGCAGTGATAAATAAGTGATCACAACAACAACAGCCTAGACCATCAAGTGTACAATGTAAACACTCTAGCATGATTTGATGATATATACACGTATTTCAGTACAAATGTATTAATAAGCAGTGATAGATAAGTGACCACAACAACAACAGCCTAGACCATCAAGTGTACAATGTAAACACTCTAGCATGATTTGATGATATATACACGTATTTCAGTACAAATGTATTTATAAGCAGTGATAAATAAGTGATCACAACAACAACAGCCTAGACCATCAAGTGTACAATGTAAACACTCTAGCATGATTTGATGATATATACACGTATTTCAGTACAAATGTATTAATAAGCAGTGATAGATAAGTGACCACAACAACAACAGTCTAGACCATCAAGTGTACAATGTAAACACTCTAGCATGATTTGATGATATATACACGTATTTCAGTAAAAATGTATTAATAAGCAGTGATAGATAAGTGACCACAACAACAACAGCCTAGACCATCAAGTGTACAATGTAAACACTCTAGCAGGATTTGATGAGATATATACACGTATTTCAGTACAAATGTATTATTAAGCAGTGATAGATAAGTGACCACAACAACAACAGTCTAGACCATCAAGTGTACAATATAAACACTCTAGCAGGATTTGATGATTTATACACGTATTTCAGTACAAATATATTAATAAGCAGGGATAGATAAGTGACCACAACAACAACAGCCTAGACCGTCAAGTGTACAATGTAAACACTCTAGCATAATTTGATGTTATATACACCCATTTCAGTACAAATGTATTAATAAGCAGTGATAGATAAGTGATCACAACAACAACAGCCTAGACCATCAAGTGTACAATGTAGACACTCTAGCATGATTTGATGATATATACACGTATTTCAGTACAAATGTATTAATAAGCAGTGATAGATAAGTGACCACAACAACAACAGCCTAGACCATCAAGTGTACAATGTAAACCCTCTAGCATGATTTGATGATATATACACCCATTTCAGTACAAATGTATTTATAAGCAGTGATAGATAAGTGACCACAACAACAACAGCCTAGACCATCAAGTGTACAATGTAAACACTCCAGCAGGATTTGATGATATATACACGTATTTCAGTACAAATGTATTAATAAGCAGTGATAGATAAATGACCACAACAACAACAGCCTAGACCATCAAGTGTACAATGTAGACACTCCAGCAGGATTTGATGATATATACACGTATTTCAGTACAAATGTATTAATAAGCAGTGATAGATAAGTGACCACAACAACAACAGCCTTGACCATCAAGTGTACAATGTAAACACTCTAGCAGGATTTGATGATATATACACGTATTTCAGTACAAATGTATTAATAAGCAGTGATAGATAAGTGACCACAACAACAACAGCCTAGACCATCAAGTGTACAATGTAAACACTCTAGCATGATTTGATGATATATACACCCATTTCAGTACAAATGTATTAATAAGCAGTGATAGATAAGTGACCACAACAACAACAGCCTAGACCATCAAGTGTACAATGTAAACACTCTAGCATGATTTGATGATATATACACGTATTTCAGTACAAATGTATTAATAAGCAGTGATAGATAAATGACCACAACAACAACAGCCTAGACCATCAAGTGTACAATGTAAACACTCTAGCATGATTTGATGATATATACACGTATTTCAGTACAAATGTATTAATAAGCAGTGATAGATAAGTGACCACAACAACAACAGCCTAGACCATCAAGTGTACAATGTAAACACTCTAGCAGGATTTGATGATATATACACGTATTTCAGTACAAATGTATTAATAAGCAGTGATAGATAAGTGATCACAACAACAACAGCCTAGACCATCAAGTGTACAATGTAGACACTCCAGCAGGATTTGATGATATATACACGTATTTCAGTACAAATGTATTAATAAGCAGTGATAGATAAGTGACCACAACAACAACAGCCTTGACCATCAAGTGTACAATGTAAACACTCTAGCAGGATTTGATGATATATACACTCATTTCAGTACAAATGTATTAATAAGCAGTGATAGATAAGTGACCACAACAACAACAGCCTAGACCATCAAGTGTACAATGTAAACACTCCAGCAGGATTTGATGATATATACACGTATTTCAGTACAAATGTATTAATAAGCAGTGATAGATAAGTGACCACAACAACAACAGCCTAGACCATCAAGTGTACAATGTAAACACTCTAGCAGGATTTGATGATATATACACGTATTTCAGTAAAATGTATTAATAAGCAGTGATAGATAAGTGATCACAACAACAACAGCCTAGACCATCAAGTGTACAATGTAAACACTCTAGCATGATTTGATGATATATACACGTATTTCAGTACAAATGTATTAATAAGCAGTGATAGATAAGTGACCACAACAACAACAGCCTAGACCATCAAGTGTACAATGTAAACACTCCAGCAGGATTTGATGATATATACACGTATTTCAGTAAAAATGTATTAATAATCAGTGATAGATAAGTGACCACAACAACAACAGCCTTGACCATCAAGTGTACAATGTAAACACTCTAGCATGATTTGATGATATATACACGTATTTCAGTACAAATGTATTAATAAGCAGTGATAGATAAGTGACCACAACAACAACAGCCTAGACCATCAAGTGTACAATGTAAACACTCTAGCAGGATTTGATGATATATACACGTATTTCAGTAAAATGTATTAATAAGCAGTGATAGATAAGTGATCACAACAACAACAGCCTAGACCATCAAGTGTACAATGTAAACACTCTAGCATGATTTGATGATATATACACGTATTTCAGTACAAATGTATTAATAAGCAGTGATAGATAAGTGACCACAACAACAACAGCCTAGACCATCAAGTGTACAATGTAAACACTCCAGCAGGATTTGATGATATATACACGTATTTCAGTAAAAATGTATTAATAATCAGTGATAGATAAGTGACCACAACAACAACAGCCTTGACCATCAAGTGTACAATGTAAACACTCTAGCATGATTTGATGATATATACACGTATTTCAGTACAAATGTATTAATAAGCAGTGATAGATAAGTGACCACAACAACAACAGTCTAGACCATCAAGTGTACAATGTAAACACTCTAGCATGATTTGATGATATATACACCCATTTCAGTACAAATGTATCAATAAGCAGTGATAGATAAGTGACCACAACAACAACAGCCTAGACCATCAAGTGTACAATGTAAACACTCTAGCATGATTTGATGATATATACACGTATTTCAGTACAAATGTATTTATAAGCAGTGATAGATAATTGACAACAACAACAACAGTCTAGACCATCAAGTGTACAATGTAAACACTCCAGCAGGATTTGATGATATATACACGTATTTCAGTAAAAATGTATTAATAATCAATGATAGATAAGTGACCACAACAACAACAGCCTTGACCATCAAGTGTACAATGTAAACACTCTTGCAGGATTTGATGATATATACACCCATTTCAGTACAAATGTATTAATAAGCAATGATAGTTAAGTGACCACAACAACAACAGTCTAGACCATCAAGTGTACAATGTAAACACTCTAGCATGATTTGATGATATATACACCCATTTCAGTACAAATGTATTAATAAGCAGTGATAGATAATATCTACAACAACAACAGCCTAGACCATCAAGTGTACAATGTAAACACTCTAGCATGATTTGATGATATATACACCCATTTCAGTACAAATGTATTAATAAGCAGTGATAGATAAGTGACCACAACAACAACAGCCTAGACCATCAAGTGTACAATGTAAACACTCTAGCATGATTTGATGATATATACACCCATTTTAGTACAAATGTATTAATAAGCAGTGATAGATAAGTGACCACAACAACAACAGCCTAGACCGTCAAGTGTACAATGTAAACACTCCAGCAGGATTTGATGATATATACACGTATTTCAGTACAAATGTATTAATAGGCAGTGATAGATAAGTGATCACAACAACAACAGCCTAGACCATCAAGTGTACAATGTAAACACTCCAACAGGATTTGATGATATATACACATATTTCAGTACAAATGTATTTATAAGCAGTGATAGATAAGTGATCACAACAACAACAGCCTAGACCATCAAGTGTACAATGTAAACACTCTAGCATGATTTTAAAGATCTCCCATATGAGTGATTTTTATGTTGTCTGAATTTAAACGCATCTGGATCCATCGAACTATTATTAAAAGTGCACAGCCCATGGTTCTAGCTACAGCTGTTTTCTTGATCCATTGGTTCTTGGTTTGACCCTCTGTTAGAATACTGAGATACCATGCTTTTGATGTCAATTAATATATCATAATTTGATAGAAAAACACAACAAAACTCAAGTTGCCCCTAACCCTAACCCTACATTCTGCAGATATAACACAAACATTGGATATAATCCAACATTTTAGTAATGATGAACAATAAAACTAAATATTTGTTTGGGAATGCAATTCAATTATTAGAGTTGGGCAATATTATCAGTTTGGTTAGTAAACGACAAACAGACAATTTTTTATTTTAGGCCTTATAACATGTTAGCTATATTGATCACACTGTGTGGTTGTACAATAATTATTATTTGCTGTTTATATATCAAAATGAACTCAACATTAACTTGAAATAAATTCCATATCTTAACTTTTTGTAAGCTTTAAAAAACTAAATTCTAATTGAATAATTTATATATGCCGAAGAATTCAATTAACTGTTGTACATTATTTAGGTAAAGAAAGTTTCAACTACATGTCTTCTTATCAAACAACCATTATGTCCTCCTTCTGTATGAATGTTGACATGAGGCCCTTGGATAAACAAAAGGCCTTCCATAATGGACATAAAAAAATACTCACAAATACCTATATACCATAAATGAGTATTTTCATTTGTTTTTTTCGCCCAATAAAACGAGAATAGTGCAGCACTTCCGATAAATCAGATATGATGGCAATCCCTGCTCACATGGCCGCATTAAAATTAATGTTTCTAATGAATTAACCAAATAAAACACGCACTTACTCTATTGTTTATAATAATCCATCATCAGAAACTATTACAAAAGCATTCATGAGCAAATTTTTGCAAAAATAGCGAAGCAAATTTGTATTTGGTGCTTCCGCCATGTCAAAATATGTAAACAAAAAAGGGGTGTCTTCCAAGGTCAACAAACTCTGGGGATCCCGTTGTTCCGGTGCTAGGCTATATAGAATTGTCTATCGAAATAATATTTGATCAATTTGATATATTTTCAAGCTTATTAACACATTTAATTAAAATAAAAAAATTGTGTTTATTCAAATGGGTTTGTTTTAGTGATTTTCTGCATGTTGTCGAGGCTACTTACTATCAAATCAGCTTATAACATTTCGTTGTCGTTGACAACACTTTATTGGGTACTATCTTTCAAAATGGGCAGTGAAAATACGACGTTCGCCTTGTATCTGTTTTTTTTTTCAAAAATGGTAGTTAAGGTACTAAACTACTTACATTCCAAATTTAAAGAAAATTTGAAGATAACCATTTTTACTGCCCCCTTTGAAGTTTTAACAATTTTACGTTTAAAAAAACAGCTAAATTACGAAACAGACGTCGACGCTATAAAAAATCAAATACTGCAAGTTTTAATGCAGGTATATTTTTGCGTTGCGTCTTTTTTCAATATATTTTGAAATATGTATTGAAATTTCGAGGACGTTGGTTATGCCACTTTTTCAATATGAGCAGGTAATTCGGTGAATCCACGTTTTTTGTTCTCGTGAGTCCTGACTGTTTAGGTAAAATTTCAATGTATTAATACTAAGAAGAGCTACCTGTATGAAACGCATAATTTATAACTTTTGATAACCGGATACGCCGTAGTATTTTGCAGTAAATATGATGATAAAATTGATGTGCGCGCAATGCAATATGTCGCATGAAAAGTAAGAAAATAAAAATGGTCGCGAATAGAAGTTTTGACACATTTTTTGGGACATTTAAGGTATAATTTTGGTGACCACATTTTACGCCGTCTTGAATATCAAGATATCTTACTGGCATAAACTATTTTCATTATCTTCAGGTCAACGTTTCGATACATAAGATTCGAACACTTGTCAAACCATACCGATCTAACAGTCATATTATAAAACCATTGTTATTCATTGTGTCTTATTATACGTGACTGCTCCTAGACAATCGATGCCAAACTCTTCCATAGACAAATGGCGTAAAGATTCAATAATTGGAATGCAATATATATAATTGAATTGTCACTGACATGAGAATAATATATCAATATAAGATCAGCCGAGTGAACATGTATGTAAATAGGATGTTCGACATACCATACACTATCAAAGAAATAAGAGATAAATTCTGATCGCGGTTATATGTGAAAGACTTGTGAAACCTCACCGTCTAAAACAGTAATAATGTATTGTCCATTATTAAAATATCAAGTTCTATATACATTTGATTTTGTAATTTATATTCAGATAAAGTTCTTGTGAAATGTTTTATAAACAAAATGTACCAAAACGTTACAAATTGAATGTAAGAATATTTTACATAACAGATACATAACAGCCACAAGCCTTAATAATTAACAGACGACAAACAGTCTGATAACATCAACGTTACGCAAGAAACGGGGAAGCGGTTTCGTTCTTCACGTAAGATGACACAGCTCATCACAAGGCGCGTTTATAACATGTGGTTGATTAGATTACCCCCGAAGCATATCCGGAGATGGTATAAATATAATACCAAGCCTGAATGAGAGATATATAAGAAATAATACTACAGGAGTGATGTTACTTTAGATGTAATCATATTTACATTAATCATGATTAAAGAATACAGGACAATTATAGTAGACATGTTACACGGAATATATTCAGGACAGTTTGTCATTGTTATCATACTCGAAATATTTGTATACAAAATTAGTTAAGTGGACACAATATATATCATTAATTTCATTTAAAAAAAAAACAAAGTGGATACAACTAATATCAATACTGTCATTTGATTGTGGAGGGAGAGCTGTCATCGTTACTGTCATTTTGTAACAAACATTGAGTATTAACTATTCTTAGTGAATAAGAATATGAAGAAACAAACAGTAATGAGTTTGGTATCATTACAACAACTGAAATTAGCTAGTTTAAAAGATAAAATTTGTGGCCATTGTTCGACTTAGAAATGCTACTTAAAGTTTTCCGTGCGTCTTGATATCATGCACATATCTCTGTAACCTCATATGCGATTCATTTTAAACTACACATTCAAATATAGTCTCCCTGCTATGTCTCGTACCTCTGATGGTGATTTTGACAAAAATTATACCAATGTTCTGCATTTGTATATGTTTCATATATAACACTCATCTGACCCACGGAAAGGGCCGAATTTAGTGTTGGAAGACCTTGTAGCCCAACCCAATTTCTATATTATAAATATAAATAAAACATGTTTAAACCACAAACTAATCTTGATTAAACTTCTTTCCTCACTTAAAACGTTTGATAACCCAAAACTTAATAACACTCATTTGTGTGTGAAAAGTGCATGTGTGTAACAAATAATACAGCTTGGTCAGGTCTTTAATATTTATTGGCAAAGCTGTGCGAGTAGTCCGGCGCGCTGTCTTACGGACATGTCTTGTCTTCCTATTTTTGATGCAATTCATTACCCTTTTTTGGCTTGCCTCTACGGAGGCCAGCCTAATTATCAAGATATGTTTTGTTTTTCTGTTAGGTACTATGTTCAAAATAAAACAAGTCAATACAACGCAATATGGCGCAGGATACCATCAAAATCGGATACATTCTGTATTCTACGCTTTATTTTACAATACAGTATAGTCTTGACCATCTTTTACGATTTCTTTTTTTATATGTCTGCTTGTATCAGTTTATCAAATCATTAAACTACGTCATTATAATGTCTCTAAACCTTACAGCGTTATCAGTTGGCGCTAGTGTCAGAGATGATCATGACACCAAAAGATGCGGACAGGTCTATTAATTACGCAGGGTACCAACGTTCTGTGAGTATAAGTATCTTCCATGTAAATAGATATAGGCAAGCCTGGTATAACCTGTTTTTCTCTCTTTGTTTGATTTGTATATGATGGTGCTACTTTTGTTGTTTAATTCAAAACACAATTTATTATGCCGTAACTGGTAGAAATTAATCACCTTTCTTTATGGACTCGTTTTGCTATTTTCCCGACAGATTACCAATTTATCTAATAAATATAAATGAGGTGAGACCATTTTAATATAGGTTGGATACCGTTACTCCAATTTTATTTACTTGGTAACGAATAAGTTGGTCTTAGGGTATCATTTAATATTTTTGGGGTAAACCGTTTAAAAGATACCCTGATATTTAGTATATAGGTTATCGTTGAACAATATTAGAACGAGTCATTAAAATGATGATTTACCTCCGATGAAACTGAGTCACACCGTTAATAAACACATGAGCGCAAAGGCGTAGCAGTTGTGGCGGTATGACACACTACCACAATGATCAGATTGGGTGAGGTGAGTGGGGTCAGCATATACGTTGTCCAAACAAGTATTTTGATAAAAAAAAACTTGTGCAAACGGTGTAGCTGCAAGATACATACAACACTGTACATCGCGCACAAATTATTCGTGGCGGCAGCAAATCAAGTGCTTGTTTTATAGCAGCGACACACCGGCGTAACTACACGTAGGCAATGCAGGCCAGGGTCTGCACTTTTTACAGTAAAAATTAATTCCTAAGTAATTGATAAATGTTTTACATTGAAAAATACACACAAAACCACTGATAATGCACCATTGGTCATATAATTTGAAAACAATATATTGCGGAGTACCCCATAGCCCCCATCAAAATGTCAAGGCCTACTTTGACCAAGCTAGGCCCATGCAAAACACACACCACCTACTCACATTCGCAGGAGGGGTGGGGGACACTCTCCGCTACGTCGCGGCTCGTACTACTGGGAGTGAAACTCGATTGATATTCACTTTTTAATACATCTAATGGTTTAGTCTTTAGATTCATGTGTGTGTTTCTTAATAAAAGCGTTTTAAAGTCACAAACTATTGGAGTAAATTATATTCATACCCCTCTCCCCTCCTCAGTAAACTCACTTCACACACACTACCCCAGGTTGCCTTCTCCAATAACTGAAGTGCTCTTACGCTCATTAAAGTATCTTTTACCTATAAAATACGAACAATAACGTAAATAAGTTACTCAAACAGGCAAACCGTTCCTTTTAAAAGGAAATTTTATTCAAATATGTAAATATAATTGACGAGATTAAGAAACGCCTCATCGAAAATTGGCGTTATTTTCGTTACATAGTTCAAATTTGGGGGGAAATGTCAGAATTGTACATGTACTCTGACCGACAAACCCAACCAACCGAAACTCGTACGATTTTATTTTGCTCATTGTTAAATTGATGTACCTGCTCATGATTTCCTCGTGCAGCCCGTGCGTGTCAACCATGTGGTTTTATCGAGTGACCTTTAGACAGGTACATGTGTTAGTCGGCATACAACCATTTTTTCAGAGATTTTCTGACAATTATCTAGTTTCTGATAATGCCGAGGCTAAATTTCGAAGAGAGTGCCCAAGTTTTGGCCATGCTTGAATGTGGACGAACGCAAGAAAAAGTCGCTAGACTTTTTAAGGTCTCTCGTTCGACAATATAACGTTTCGTTCACCGTGTCAGAGACACGGGAACGTTTGTCGATAAGCCACGTTTAGGTAGACCGCGTGTAACGTCAGTACGGCAGGATATTTACATACGTCAGCGCCATCTGAATGACAGATTTTTGACGGCTGAATCTACGTCACGTTAAGTGGTAGATAACCGTGGACGCCCTTGTAAGTCAACATACAGTCACAAATCGGCTTAGAGAATGGGGAATTAACTGCCGCAGGTCCTACTGCGGTTTAGTTCTTACGCGACGTCATCGTCACAAACGTCTTATTTTGGCCCGCAACCATCGCGGTCAGCGTTGGCAGAACGTAGTGTTTAGTGACGCGTCACGTTTCAACTTTGCCGAACGCCGACGGACGTATCAGTGTCTACAGACATCATGAACGCTACGCTAACAATTGCGTTCTGCAGCACAACCGTTACGGTGGGGGGGGGGGGGGCGGAGTTATGGTCTGGGCAGCCATCAACCATAGGTTTAAGTCCCAACTCGTCGTGTGCCAAGGTAATCTTACAGCCAGATGTTACATCAACCAGATATTACGTCCTGTGGTTGTCCCTATGTTCCGCCAACGTCAAGGTCAGGTCTTCCAGCATGACAACGCGCCACCTCACGTTGCACGTATCACCAGGAACTGTTTACAGACCCGCAACATTGACGTATTTCCTTAGCCGGCGTGTTCACCTGACTGCAATCCGATTGAACACGCCTGGGATTACCTTGGACGGCGGTTAAGTCAACGTCAACCGCAGCCTGCCAACGTCCAGGAACTGACAGCAGCGCTCCACCAGGTGTTGGCCATAATCCAACGGTATCTGCTACGTAACTGATGCGGTTCCATTGGGCGACGTCTTGCTGCTGTGATTGTCAGTAGAGGTGGCCACACGCGCTTCTAATTGTGTCAAATTGCTCTGAACAGTCTATTTCAATTCAAAATTTGAAGCATAATGCGACCATGAAATGCTGTCTAATGATCCATCAATTCTCTTATGATGAAATTTGCGAATGGAATTATTCTTTTCTAATTTTGAATCACGGTGAACAAATTATTGTATAATGAGTTAGAATGAGGCGTTTCTTTTTCTCGTCAGTGTATACATGTTCCGCGTGGAAATCCTGCAAAATCGCAATTCGGGCTATTACGTAATAACTAGTCACTGTTTGACTAATTTTCGTTGTGGCTATAAACCGTAACGATCGATATTCTAATGTTTGAAATTTGATAACTTTATACTTTGTCGAATTAAAATAAAAAAAAAAAATAAATAAAAAATAGTGCATACTTTCTTTTGCGGCGGAGTATAGAATATTTCATTTATAAAAATTGTTACCATCTTTAAAAGATTTTAAGCCTATATTTTGCATATTTTTATATTTTAACCTATTCTTTTATAAAAGCATTAGCATTGAAATCAACAAATATAAATATGTTTTGATAAAATCAGTTACTGTAATAAACAGCTATCAAATATCATCATATACTGGAAATATAAAGACAAATATGGATTTTGTCGAATTTGACGGCAATTTTGGCGGCAATCTTGGATTTTCGCCATTTTAAAAGTGGGTCTCGGTGTTAAAATAATAAATTAACCTTGTTCTATGTATGTGCCAAGTTTAGTGCTTTTTTGAAAAATGTCACATTTTTTTCAAGAAATGACTCAACAAAGTAGGGATGATAGGGTTAATACTTTTTCCTGATAAGTTTGGAAATGTCTTGGTACATGCCAGTCTTTTTGATTGATGCTTGAATACCGTCATACTCGATACAATTTGACCTTAATCCGTATATTTCTTTTAAACATTTAAATGATAATTGTTCATCGTGCAAGTCATTTATATAATATAAGACTTTGTTCAACCAATGTTTAAAGAAGATAGATGATCCTCTGACCTGTATACTGTCATTTCGCCATAGAGGAAATTCTTCTTAAAGTTTTAAAACAAATAATATGCATCTTAGTAATTTTAAGATCCATCTAATATCTATAAGCGTTGTGTCATTTGCATATTGTGAAATGAAATGTTCGTTTGTTCATACTTTTGTACTTTTTGTTTAGATGGTTTCTGATAGTTTATCAATCAAAAACTTGTAACGACACAGTATGATACATACATAATAAGACATGAAAACAACGATCATGACAAAACTTCAATCAAATTCACGCGATCCACAATTCATTTATTTCACACAAAACAAATACAAATACAATTCCAAATTAGATAAATGAAAATACAAGTAATTCCTTACCAGGCTGATTTAGTAAGTAACGAACAAGAAGTTTATATATTAGAAAATCTGTGAAGATTTTCTATACGTTGCTTATGGTTCAACTGTCAGAAGAAAAGTGCCTAGATGGTTATTTTGGTGGGAATTGGAAATGGTTAATTTACCCATCATGCAACAAAATCGCTAACTCATCACTCACTCATTTGCTCAATTACTTCGTGCAATATATACATGTATATAAACAGATACACTAACATCACAACACAAACAATTGAAACCGACTATAAATCTTTTTACACATGCCAGAGTACTTGTAACCAGGAGTCTCGCAAATTAAATTAAAATACCTGATATGGCCAAAAGCAAGTCCTGGTCACATATCCCCCCAGGAATAAATGTCTCCTGACAATTAAAATTGATATCATATAAAAAAAAATAATAATAAACATTAGATATACTTAGAAGACTGATATCATATTTTTTTCAAACATGAACAAAATCAGAATTTACTGCAACAATAAAAATGTTTTGAACATGAAAAATTCCAGAATGGTGCATCTGAAATACAATCAAGCAAATTATTAATACAAAACAACTTGTGACAGGAATTAAATTCTGAATAGTAACTAGATACTGCTTGACATGATAAGTTTCTTATTTATTGATAATCATCAAGTACTTAATCAGTATAATCTCCTTTAGACTGATTATGTTATTTTCACCTCAAATAAAATAAAATAAAATAATGGGTTTAATTATGATTAGATTTTCTTAATCAATTGATGGTAAGTTATAAGTTACTACCTTAATCAAATCTTAAACCTGACTGAAAATATATTTGTAAAAATAACTAAAATACTAATACTACACATTAAAAATTGGGAAATTCTCTGCAGACAGATGTCCAACGTAATACATGTAAATGGTTTGGGACATATTTGATGGTGATGGATATGACCACTGTCCATATCTGTCAGGAGGTTTCCTCTCTCTGCTGGATCTCCTTACTGCTGGGGAGTTATTTGTCAGATTTTGCAGTCTCTGCACTTCATCCAAACGCGGATTTACAACTTGGAATTCCTCCTGTACAATTGGGATTGTAGGGAGGGATTCCTCGTGTAAAGTTGAAACTTCTGGGGTTGGAATACTATTAGAACTGTGTGAAAGGATGTCTGAACGATGGTAAGAGTCTTCAGTACTATTCTGCCGTGTTGAACTGTAACTGTTGCGATAAGTTACATTATTGCTAGTTCGAACAGTACACTAACTTAAGGTTTGCGCCTGGCTGGAATAATTTACAGAGTACTGTCAGACTCAGTCTCAGACTCGGAACTACTGGATACCGATAATTCAGAGCCACTGTACTGGGGTGCTGCTTCAACAGCTGTTTTGGGTTTACAGTGTTTCTTGGACATTGGTTTAGTAAGAACAGGGGGGGGGGGGTGATAAAAGAGAAAGGGAGGAGCATATTTCTATGCAGGTTTCGAATTCCCTTTATTCCATCCTCTCTTTTTACTCTATAAACTGGGACATCCAAGTTTGGAATAGAAACAACCTAGTAAAGGTTGTTATCCCATTTGCCCTCAAGTTTATTCTTTCCCTTTAAACCAACGTTCCTCACAAGAACTCGATCACCTTCTTCCAGTTTAGACTCTCTGATCTTCTTGTCATAGTTGACCATATTCTTAGCCGAACTCTTCTGTGACTCATTGGCAGCTGCTGAATAAGCGAACTGGAGTCGGGTTTTCAGTTTTTAGGCATAGGTATGAGGTTCTGCAGCTGCCTCATTACCTTCTGGGATCGTCACCAGGTGTGAGTCAACGGAAAGTCTCGGACGCCATCCAAACATAAGATAGTGGATATATAACAACCTGTTGAATCGCTTTTAGTGGCATTATATGCTTGGACAATTGGAGTTATGAATGACTTCCAGTCAGACTTTTGTTGGTTCTCCAATGTCCCGAGCATCTTCAAAAGCGTGCCATTAAAACGTTCACACGTTTCATTACCTTGAGGGTGAAATGGGTGGTACGTGTTTTCTTTATTTCGGCTATACTGCAATGCTCCTTTATGATTTTTACTCTCGAAATTACGCCCCTGGTCACTATGTAGCTTTTCAGGGAAGCGGTAATATCGAAAAAAAATGTTCATAAAGGGCCTTGGCAGTTGTCTGAGCAGACCGATTCCTCCAAGGAATGGCTTAAGCATATCTGGTGAAGAGATCTGTAATTACCAGAATATTCTCATAACCACCAATGGAGCGCTGTAATGACAGGAAGTCAATGCATACTAGTTCCATAGGGTGAGTAGTATGAATTGGAATTAATTCTGCCACTGCTCTAACTGGAGTTTTTCTGTAAACACATCTGTCGCATGTTTCTACTTTAAGGTTTACATTTTTCTCTAAACCTGGCCAGTAGAATATTCTGTTTGGCAAGCCACAGTGTCTTTTCTTTACCTTGATGGCCCATATCATTATGGTTACCACTTAAAGCTAGGTGTTTGTAAGATTGAGGTATGCCAATTTTTTAACTGGTTGACCGGTAAGAGTGGAGGTTCTAAATAAGAGACCATTTTCAACGTAAAGGCGGCTCCATTCACGGAGGTATTTCTGTACAGGTACAGATACACTCCGGAGCTTATCCTCCCTGGTCCGAAATCCTTTACTCTTGAGTTACGCTCGATTGTGGTGTACACTCATCCGAAACGCTATCAACAAACGGAACCGAGACGGATAACAGCATGACAAATTGCATTGATCTTGTCTGGAAATAAATGACGTAGACGAAAAAGTCCGTCTGCATCTGCATTATTTTCCCCAGCTCTTTGCGTTATCGTGAAATTATAATTAGCAAAAGCTGCGAACCAACGGTAACCAGTTGCATCGAGTTTGGCGGTTGACAGAACATAAGTAAGGGGATGGTTATCCGTAACTTCCTCAAAGGTTATACCTAAAAGATAATCATGAAATGTGTCTATCACTGCCCATTTTAAAGCTAGAAACTCGAGATTATGTGCCGGGTAACGTTTTTCAGGAGGTCCTAATCCACGACTGGCATATGTAATTACTTTCTGCTCACTATCTTACTCCTGGTACAGGACTGCTCCTAAACCAAGGCCACTTGCATCTGTATGTATAACGAATGGTTTGGAATAGTCAGTGTAAGCTAAGATGGTTGCAGTCGTGAGCTTTTCTTTCAGAATTCTGAAAGCTGTTTCTTGAGCTTCGCCCCAAATCCAAGGAGCAATCTTTTTATTTCTGAACTTGGTTTTCTTTTTTTATAATTTATTTTTTATTTCATAAACCAGCATAGTATAGCAATACACATGGTCACAAAACAATATAACACAATAATATAATAAGTTTATACACATATAGACAATTCATAATGCTTGACTTTTTTTCCATAAAATTTGTTTTATAACTATGTTGCACAAACACTCAAAATATTAAGACAATGTTCGCTATACAATACTGTTTGATGAAATAGTTTATATTTTGTAATAGGGGAAAAAAGGAAGACAAGGGGAGAGTTAAGAGAACAGAAGACAAGTTTCATGGAGAAAAGAATACACACATAAGTGTATGAATAGGTTAAGGACAAGAAGTGGAAAAGGAATAGTATGTAGCCTTCCTGAAAATAAGTAGATGGCATTTTATTGGAGAAAAAATCTCCATTTATTGTTATGTTTGATAAGTTTATCGTATTTTATTGCTATTTGTTCCTCGATTGTTATTTGTTTATGTAAGTACTGTTTAAAACAGGTAAACAAAGGTGTGGCATTTTGACATTTATTGATGAAAATATAATATTTTGCACAGAAAATGATATAATTTACTACTTCCGTCGAGTTTATCGATCCGAAAGTAATGGTCTCTAAAGAGAAATTCATGTTTATATTCATATGTCTTAGGTGTGTTGTTAACTTATTCCAGAAGGTTTTCGCATGTATACCTTCCCAAAAAAGGGTATTTATTGTTTCTATATCCATATTGCAAAAATGGCAAAGGTTTGAATTGACTAAATTACATTTCATAAGAGATTTGTTTGTTGGTACTATTCTCATAAGATATTAGTACTGAAAATTTCTTAATTTTGAGTCAATTGTGGATCTGAAAGGTATAGTATATATTTTGTTCTATTCTATAACGTAATTAGGAAAAAGTGTCTCTCATTTGAGTTGCTGGTTCGATTTCAAGCTTGGTTCTCGTTTTAATTGATAGTTGTATAAGAAATTATTTGGGGGGTTTTTTATAGTCAAAATATCATTTAAAAGATTATTATTTTGTTGTTGTATTATTTCTTCAGATTTAAGACACATTTTCCATAACTTTGGTATACATGAGACAAGTTGACTATATTTTAAAAAAAATCATTTTCTGGTATTTCATAAAGCTCACTAATTCCTTAAATGTGTAAGATTCTTTTTTTCTATAATCATATAATTGCTCGACGAGTTTTATTCCTGTATCATGCCAATTTTTTATGATAAAAGGTTTTTTGTTTTGTTTGAATATGTGAGTTGTTCCAAATGATTTCTTTGCCTATATATTGTATATCGATATTTTTTATATTAGACTATTACAAGGCTTTGTTGGAGGAAGGTGTCATTTTTAAACATGTTTACAATATTGTTTTCTGTTAAATTACTTTAAACAATTAGTTTGCCTCCATAGTTATGGTCTTAGATAAATGAATTTGTTTCCATAAACCCTTGTTTGATTCATCAAATAATCGTTTTATCCAGCTTGATTTTAAAGATAAAAAGAATTTATTAATATCAATCACTTTTAAACCACCGTTTTGGTAATCTTTTGTAAGTATTTACGTTTTATCTTGTCGGGTTTTGAATCCCAAATAAAATCAAACATATATAAATTGATTTGTTTTATTTTTTATTTAGGTGTTGAAAGAACGGTTAATGGGTAAATCAATTTAGGAAGTGCAAAGGTTTTGATAACTGCAATTTTACCTAAAAAGCTAAGTTTTCTGTGCCGCCAGCTTTTTTAGACAGTTTTGAAATTCGAGTTTTGTATCAAAAAAGTGTTTTGTTGCTGTTATTATTAGAAACGATTCCCAATGCTTTTGCTTTTTCTGAACTCTATTGAATTTTTTTATCTTGAATGTATTTAATATCTGTTGATTTAAGTGATCCCGCACGTAGAATGTTACATTTCCGTATATTTAATTTAAGTCCAGATACATAACTAAAATTTTCTAAAACATCGATAAGAGTTTCAAAAGAATGTTTGGAACCATCCGTTATAAAAGTGGCATCGTCATCAAAAAGAGCAGTTTTTTACTTCTATTCCTTGGGGGTTGATACCTTTTATGTGTTTGATATTATATATTTAATGTGATAAAAGTTCGATACAAATAATGAATAAATATGGCGATAAGGGGCAACCTTGACGAACACCCCTTTGAACAGGAAAACATTCTGTCATGTGGCCGTTGTTTATCACACTACTTTTAGAATCTGAATAAAATAATTTAACCCAGTTACTTTGGAGAGTTTCCAAAATTAAAGTGTTTCAATGTTTTAAGCATACAATTATGGTCTAGACTGTCAAAATCTTTCTCGAAATCAGAAAAAAACAAACGGGCCGGAAGATTTTCATTTTCGACATAATCAATTAATTCACAAATTAATCTTTATATTTTCGCCTATATAGCGGCCTTTTAAAAATCCTGTTTGAGAGCTGTTGATGATTTTATTTAAAACTGGTTTTATCCTATTGGCAATTGCTTTTGTTGCTATCTTATAGTCTGTATTTAGTAAACTTATAGGCAGCCAATTACTTAGATCTATTTATATTTTTCCGTTTTGGGTATTAGCGTCATTAGATTTTGTTTCTGTAATTTCGTCATATTTTGAATTTGGAAAGAGTGGTTAATTGATGCAATGTAGAGTTGTTTTATATTATGCCAAAATATTTTGTAAAACTCAGTAGTTATCCCATCTGAGCCAGGACTCTTGGTTTTGCAATTGTTTTAGAGGTGCACAACATTCATATTCTGTTAAAATTCCCTCACATTGATATTTTACTTCTTCTTTTAATTGATTTATATTTTCATTAAAAAAATTATAATGTGAGCTTTGACATTGTCGTTTTGTATATACAATGTTGAATAAAATGTTTTTTGAGGTTCAACATTTTTTTCTTGCTCATTTATATATGTACCGTTTACTTTCAAGTTTGATATAAATTTACACTCTGCTTTTTTCTTTTCTAGCATTGAACAAATATTTTGAATTCTTTTCGTTAAATTCGACTTTGTCCGCTTTTCATCTAATTAAAATTCCATTTATTTTATTTTCAATTATTTCATTTAGTTCCTATTTACTCTTTTCTAATTCTGACTTTAGATTGTCCATTAGTTGCTGGTTTGATGTATTTTGCATTTGTACTTCTATTTTTTCTATATTTGCTCTAAATTTATTTTCATTTTTTCTTTCTGATTTTTTTAACACTTGCATATTTTATTGTTTCGATTCGTATGTTTCCTTTTATTAATCCCATAGATTATTTGGGTTTATTTCCTTGCTGAAGTGTCTAGAATACTTTTTTTAATTATGTTTTGATATTCTTTTTGCAAGATTAAACTGTTATTTTTTTAAAAATGCCAGGTCCTCTACTAAGATTAATAAAAATTTGGTTTTCTTGGAGCCTTTAGTTTTGGTTGTGCCATGGCCTTCTAATAGAGCATTTAAAGGTTGGGCGATCTGTGAAAAATTCATGACAAAGCGGCGATCCCTAGAAAGCTTCTAAGCTCCATTACACATCTGGGTTGTTGCCAATACTTTATTGCAGATGTTTTCTCTGGGTCGGTTCTTATACCCTTCTCAGATATAACTTACCCTAAAATTGTCACCTTGCTCTTTAAAAATTCAAATTTAGAGGCTTTCAGTTTTCAACCATGTTGGTGCAAGCGCTGAAAAACTGACTTTTGGCGCTGAATGTGCTCATCATAAATCCTGGAGAAAATGAGTATGTCATCTATAAAGATCAGACATTCTTTCAGGTGCATCTCACCCATACATTTCTCCATAAGACGTCGGAACGTGGCACCAGCGTTGCACAGCCAAAAACTCATCTTATTTGCTTCGTAAAAGGCAAGGGAGCCCACCGAAAATGCGATATATTGCTTATGTTCCTCCTCCATTTCTAACTGCCAATAACCGGACCTAGGGTCAAGTTTGGAGAAGTATTTAGCACCTCTGAGGACATCAATGGTGTCGTCGAAACCAGGAAGCATATCAGCGTCCTTGCGCGTTTTAACGTTTAGAGTTCTATAGTCAATGCCAAGACTACATTGGAGGAATAAGGACTATCAGACTCTCTGATAGCACCGGCCTCGTAGTATTGCTTGAAAACACATGAAATACAATGTGATGCAACCCATTATATGCAGAAAAGTTCACCAAATGATGTACATTGCTGAAATATTTACCCAATAAGAAACCCGCTTTGCCATCAGACAACACTTTTTGATAATTTATACATTAAATGGTGGGGTACACCACTAAAATAGTTCTATGAAACGATTTTTCAAAAAAAAAAAATAGTGCTCTCTACCATAAACAGAAAATGCCAGATTACCTATTTTATATGTGAATTGTTTTATGTCCAAAAGCTTAAATATAATAACTTTTATTAAAAAATAGTATTATCACATGTGTGAGCTAGATGTATCCATAATGTCATATTTTAGCTGGGCCATAAGTAGGAAAGTATCCACAATGTCTAGAAAACTGAAGTGTGATGTACACTATACTTATTTAGGTTTTAAGGTGGTACAGTACAGGAATCGTTTTATTAACGAGTTCCAACGCCGTTTCGACCACGTTTGTGATTCGTCAATTCGTTCGTTTGTTTAGAAATGAACGGGTTAATGTGCTTATGCACATGCGCTCTGTTTATCCGTTTCTGTTCTGCGCTTGCGCAGCGTTTTCCGTTTCAATTTGTGTTATGCGCATGCCTGCCGTTTTTTCAGTTTCACTTGGTGAATATGTTAATGTGTGTTTCGATTAACGCTTAATTACAATATATACAAGTTTGTGTAATGAATACGAGCTTAGTTTTTAATTAGTAGTTTTCGGTTATAATTCAATTTGTATAGTTTGATTTTGAAATCGAGGTAGATCGACAACTTTACATTTTCCTGTTCATAGCAATTCCATCATGACAATTTTTGCAGATCTTAGAAACTTCTCTGTATATGTATATTTACAATTTCATATAATCGTCAATTGCGGTATCATTAACATACGTCTACATATATATACATATATTGAAACAATAAGAATATTGGGTCAGGTAAATAGTTGAATTGTTCATTGACTTAATCACATGTCTTTACGTCTCTAAAATAGGTACCTAGCTAGTGTGTACATATTTAAAATCAAACATGAAAATTTGTAAGAACATGTATTTTAATTATTGACCGCAACTTGCAAACTCGCGACTATCGATGCGTATCGCGACATGGGGTACTTTCGGGTAGATATGTCAATTAGTCAACATACAATGCTGGGTAAACACCAAAGGATTAGAGAGAGGTGTCAAAAGCATCGTGATGAAAGATGTGAAAACGTTGATATCGCAAATCCACTTGATTAAAATACAAATTATAAGTACATGTAGATGTATATCTACTAGAAAACTGAAATATTGTTCTTTATAAGCGTATTTTTAATATACTTCCTGGAAAAGAGCTGATGAAAATATGTCACGCTGGTGTGAAATATGGCGTCTGCTATAGAAATCGACATATTCGTCAAAGAAAATGGTTTAACTGTAGCACCATCTAACTGGAGAAAATTTAATACACTTCAGTTAACACATGGCCTCGGTAAATGACAGGCATATTTCATGTAATGAAACAGATTGAAGGTTAAATTCATTAGCCGTATTTAAACTAAATTAATACACTTAATTTCCTATTAATGTTAATTTCTATAATAATATAAGATATCATGAAATATAAGTCTAAGTCTCCTCAATTCATCATGTGTATCAAATTTTGTCCGTTACGGTCAACACGTGTTCAACAAAAAACGCTGGCAGCTAAAGTGTAGACAATAGTCGGAGCGTTCTTTTATCAATAAAGTAGTGTAACTGTAACAGTCGGGCCGATAAATATATTTAATTAAAGTAATCGAATTTCACTTAGATTTTCAACAAATATTCAAGCTAACCTGAAAAAATATAACCATAAAACCTAAAATACGCAATCCTTTGATTAATTCACATATATTGTAAACAAATATACATAGAACTATATATAAACTACAGATTCCCCTGGTATTCCAAAATGAACGCTACCTAATGTCAGTTTGGTTTACACGGATCAACAGATGGAAAAATTAATACCTATCGAATGGATAAAAAAATTGTCAAACAACTAATAAATACATAATATTCACATCTGTTCGATTAATATTTACATATGAAGTAAATAATAAATATATAAATTAGTATACTTAGTAGCTTCATAAAAGTAGATCGAGTTATTAATAATAATTTGTATTGTAATTATCTTCTAAGAACTGCTATTCCTACTACTACTTATACTGCTGTCACCACTATTATTACTACTACTACTACTACTACTACTACTACTACTACTACTACTACTATTTCTACTACTACTACTACTACTACTACTACTACTACTACTACTACTATCACTATTATTATTACTTCTACTACTACTACAACTACTACTAATACTCCTCCTCCTACTACTACTACTAGTACTATACTGATATAACAATTGATACTGCTGCTGCTTCTGATACTACTACTACTACAACTACAACTGCTACTACTACTACTACTACTGTTACTACTACTACTACTACTACTACTACTACTACTACTACTACTACTACTACAACTACTACTACTACTACTGTTACTACTACTACAACTACTACTTTATTACTACTACTACTATTACTACTACTGCTATTGCTGCTACGTCTAATACTACTACTACTACTACTACTACTACTACTACTACTACTACTACTACTACTTCTACTAATACTACTTCTATTACTATTACTTCTACTACTGCTACTACTACAACTACTACTACTACTACTACTACTACTACTACTACAAAAACTACTACTACTACTACTACTACTACTACTACTACTTTAACTACTACTTTATTACTACTACTACTATTACTACTACTACTATTGCTGCTACGTCTGATAATACTTCTACTACTACGACATGTACTACTAATTGTACTACTACTACTACTACTACTTCTACTTCTACTACTACTGCTACTAATACTATTGCTGCTGTTACTACTACTTCTACTACTAATACTATTTCTTCAACTACTTCTACTACTACTATTGATACTGCTGCTGCTCATGATACTACTACCACTTCTACTACTACTCTACTAATACTTGGGTAAGGTCCTCCCCGAAAAGGAACCCTCCTGTTGACCGTGGGTGGCGATCGGTGCAGTTGGATGAAGAAATCCTGGTGGTTGAGCGCCGCAGGAGTCTGCGACGCAACACACCACTTTGGTCCGGATTTCAAGTCAAGACGGTAGGTCGGATGGGCCCAATCTTGATCAATCGGTCTGTCATGATATTTTTCTTGGATTATATTTTATCATGTATTAACCTTTCTCCATTATTTCATCCCCATTGAATTTTTTTATTCTCATGTACTTGTCTATATTAATTTTCAATGAATATACTTCCAGTAATCTAATTTTCAAATCCTTGAAAACTGTCATGGCTTATGGGCTAATCTTGTAAAGTAAAATACTATATGGTTATACGTATGCCATTTTTAGATGGATGTTGGTGCGGTTCTTGTCATGTCGGGACTTGAATTTTTATTCATCGGGTGGTTTGCGGGATCTGATGTATTGCTTTGCTTGAGTATATTGTTCACGTATTCTTGGCATCATGTCTGTCGGATATCCACAGCGTGTGTCCCCTTGTTGGGCTCCGAAGCGGGTGAGAAACGTGGACAACGAAACCGAGACAAACTCATGATGGCTTCAAAAAAAACACACCAAAACAAATCTACTAATCGACCTATACCTGCTCAGGCTTTACACAAACGTGCTCGACACGATTCTGTTGAGACTGAATCAGATGATGGTATTTCTGATACGAATTGGCCAAGTTTTGTTACGATTATGTCTGCCGACGAAAAACGAACATTATCGAAATTTTCACCTTTTGCGATTCACAAGGCAATTCTTGGATTTGCCGGTGAACCGCGAGAAGTGAAGAAACTCAAATCTGGTAGCATTCTAGTTGAATGCCAGAAAAAATGTCACTCTGATAACCTTCTCTCCGTCCAGACTTTTATTATCGTACCAGTTGAAGTTCAACCACACAATACATTGAACTCCTCAAAAGGTGTTGTTCGCTCCAGAGAACTGGAGGAATGCACTGAGGAGGAAATGACTTTTAATTTAAAAAGTCAAGGAGTTACAGAAGTTTTCCACATCAAATCAAAAAGAGATTGAAAACTCATACTTACCAATACTTTTATTTTGACATTCAACAGTCCGGAATTACCCAAAAACGTAAAATAGGATATCTTTCTATACCCGTAGACCAATACATTCCAAATCCTCTTCGATGTTTTAACTGCCAAGAATCTGGACATCATCGAGAAAGATGCAATCGGGATGTCGTTTGTGCTCGATGTGCAGAAAGAGGGCATAGTGACTTCTCTGCTTGTAAAAAATCCGCCTGCTGCGTTAACTGCAAAGGGAACCACGGGGCTTTCTCGTAAGATTGTCCGAAATGGAAAGTCCAACGAGAAATTCAGAAGGTGAAGTTGGAAAAAAAGATAGCCTTCCCTGAAGCTAGATTTCTTGTTAATGCTTCTTCTCCAACTGCTCCATCAAGCAAATCGTATGCAGATGTGAGCAAAATTGTTCAGAAGAGAACAAGATCGATAGAAGTTCAGACGGAGGTTACCTGGCTCTCTAACCAACCTATAACATATAAAACACTAACTTCTCAAATACTAAAAGTCACAAGTGAAACTCAAACTACTATGATTGATAAACCTATCATTACGAAACCAAATCCTAATCAATAAAATTCTGTTAAGAAAATTATAAATTCTGGTCTTGACCAGAAAACAATAAACCGTACGTTCTGGAGCAATCCAGGATTCACAAAAAGCGTCGGGATCTGGTATTACCAAGGACCCAACTTCACCGCGTAAGACTGGTAAAATTAATTTATCAGGAGCACAGCTAACTGTCTAGGGGAAGCAGTCTAAAGAATCTGATGATTCTGTTTTCCAGCCTTCCTACGTAAAAATCACGATGACCCCAATCTAACTTTAGATGGGACACCTATACCTGTTGTTGAGAAAACAAAATTTCTAGGTCTTATTTTTGACCGTAAACTTACATTTATTCCTCATCTTAAATATCTTAAGGCGAAGTGTAATAAAGCACTAAATTTATTATGTTGCCAATACTAATTGGGGTGCAGATCGAACAGTTTTACTGATACTTTACAGATCTCTATTCAGATCATAATTGGACTACGGCTCTATTGTATAATGGATCAGCTCGCAAGTCTTACTTAGCGATGCTTGATCCTATACACAACCAAGGACTACGATTCGCCCTTGGTGCCTTTCGTACGTCCTCAGCCGACTGCTTCATGAAGAGGCAAATGAACCATCATTGTATTTAAGACGTGAAAAACTGGCTCTTCAATATGCAATTAAACTTCATTCAAATCCATCTAATCCTGCTTTTAATATTACTTTTGACCACAATTATGAAACTCTCTTTGATAAAAAACCTAAAGCTATTCGAACTTTTGGTCTCCGGATCAAACCAGAACTCACCGAAGCCAATATTGATCTTAATATAATTGCTAAGTACAAAGTCTCAGAAATACCATCATGGACTTTGGAAAAGCCAAAAATCATTTTTGAACTTTGTAAAGACAAAAAATCTGAAACAGACTCCACTATCTTCCAAAGTAAATTGAATGAAATCAAAACTCTTACAATCATTATTGTCACATATATACAGATGGTCCTAAAGATGGAGACACCGTGGCTGCAGCTGCTGTTACAGGACAGCACACTTCAAAGAGCTGATTACCAAACGGAGCCTCCATCTTTTCAGCTGAACTCAAAGCCATTGATTTGGCATTGAACTACATTAATGAATCTGATAAAAAACAGTTTATTATATTTTCTGATTCACTTTCATCTCTTCAAGCCATAGATGGCATGAAAGATGATAATCCTCTTGTTCTTCAACTTTTAAATAAATACAAGGTACTATGTAAAGATAATACTATTGTTTTCTGCTTGCTTCCTGGTCATACAGGAATTCGTGGAAACGATAAAGCTGATAGGGCTGCAAAAGCGGCCTTAAGCTTGAATATCTCAAATTTTTAAACTTCCTTTTACAGATTTTAAATCTAATATTAATAAGTATATTTTTAGTTCACGGCAGTCCTTTTGGGATCTTACCATACATAATAAGTCACATTGTATCAAATCAAAACTTGGCGAATGGCATCCTAGCAATAGGATTATTCGTCGAGAAGAAGTTATTTTAGCTCGGTGCAGAATAGGGCATTCCCGCTGAACCCATTCATATATTTTAAAGCGTGAAGCTGTCCCAGAGTGTGTGCCCTGTTTTGCACTGCTTACTGTTAAGCACATACTTATCGACTGTGTGGACTTCGCTCCAATGCGAGCAAAGTACTACAGGGTCGATAGTATGAAAGAGCTTTTTGATAAAGTTAATGTAACCAATATATTTGCTTTTTTGAAAGAGGTTAAACTCTTTAAACATTTTTAGTTTAAAACCCGTTAACGGGTTAAATTATTTAGTATATCGTTGATTTCCCTGTATTTAATTGATTTTTTCATTTATTAATTTGTAAATAATTTTCATTTATTTATTTGTAAATAGTTTTATTAATTTTTAACTATATTTATTTAATATAATTATTTTTGTCAACACATTCATTAATCTTTGCGCGCACAAAATGACCTATTTATGTGGCGACATGACGTTAAACACCATTCATTCATTCTGCTTATATTAATACTGCTGCTAATACTATTGCTGCTAATATTACTACTACTGCCACTTATACTGCTACAAATATTGTTGCAGCTACTACCAGCACTACAACTACAATTACTACCATGGATACTGCTCTGCTTCTAATACTACTACAACTACTACTACTACTTTACTACTAATACTAATACTGCTGCTAAAACTGTTGATGCTATTAATATTACTACTACTACTACTATTTCTACTGCTGCTGCTTCTGATACAACTGCTACTACTGCCACTAATACTGTGACAAATATTGCTGAAGCTACAGTACTACAACTACAATTACTACTATTGATACTGCTGCTGCGTCTGATATTTTTACTACTACTACTACTGATACTACTACTTCTACTACCACTAGTACTACTACTGATAATAATACTAATTCTGCTACTAATACTGTTGCTGCTGTTACTACTACTACTACTACTACTACTACTACTATTACTACTTTTACATAATCATCATCATCATCATCATCGTTATCATCAATCATAATCATCATCTGTCATCATTACAAATCATCATCAATTGTTATTTTATGCAGAAACAACAGCATAATCTGTTGAATCAAGATCAGTAGCAGCAGATGTAACAACACTATAATTATCACAGTCAACAGTATTAACGGAATCATCGCATAGTCAAATCACTAACACCACAACTGTCATTATAATTATCATCTCAATATCATCATATTACAACCACCACTCCGGGCTAAGACGGAAGTGCGTCTGACTATCAATCCAAGGGTCCCGAGTTCGAATCCCCTCCCGGCCATACTCTGTATATCTATAGACGAATCCCAAAGAGACGCAATACCGTATAACAATTAACACGGAAAGAGTGGCGGGCGGGAACTCGAACACACGGGCCCTGATTTGAAGGCCAAACCGATCAAGCTTAGCGGGCCCGTCTAGACGGTACTGCAATCATCATACTAAATACTAAATGCTGACTGACTGCAAGGCATTTAACGAAATACAGGCACTTTTTTACTCTGATACGTTTAAAAAGCTTCCAGATAAATGTTTTTGACAATTTTTCCTTATGTATAAAAATATGCGTAATATAGGAGATGCCCACACAAAGTCGGTATGTATCATTGTTTATAGTCGGAAACTCTAATTGGTGACAGTGTTGGTATCCATGTAAATTTAGTCAAGCAATCTGACTGTTTAGGTTTATTATAGAATGCAGATGAAAGGACGGGTTCTGACTACCCTCCCAAGTCTTTGCAACATCACTTCATCTGTTCGGCGGACTAACAACATATTCTTTGACGGGCGGAAATAACTGCAGCTTTAATAGATTATATTTTGTGAATTTTACAAATATTGGTCAATTAATAATTCTAATAAAACATTTATTATAATATACATTAAAACGGTTTTTTTTCTTCTTTTCCATACATCTGTATCATATTTTAAACATGACCTTGCATTTTTATGAGACGTAACAGTCGGCAGAAACCGATATTCACGTGATTTGCATGATTAACGTTTTTAGACAATACTAAATCATTTCTATACGATACCGACGTATTGATTCGTGGCTATGATTGACCAGATGGTAGCAGTTGTGGTCTAAAGTCTGATATAAAGTCGCATTCAAACGCGTGTCCAGATTTCTAATAACTCAGCCAAGAACTTATAGAAGTATTCCACTCAACCAAACAAATCGAGATCTTGAAGAAATGTCATATTAGAATACGATACTGACCTAGTCCATTTAGTAATTTAATAAACAATTAATTGCAGCGGCGTCGTGTCGGCCTTCCTTTGTGATGTACGCAGTGCATATTTGACACGCGTTGTTTTAGCAATGTAAGAAACATAAACCATATTTTAGTGACTGCAAAACGTACATCTACTGTTTAAAATAATTTACATTATATTTTTATGATCTAAGTATGTTTGAAAACGTTATTCTCGGAAAGGCAATTTATAATAGATATTTTAAAATATTGATTTCGTTAACGTTAAATTGCATAATATGTACATGCGATCATAATATTTTTAGAATGACAACTAAAAAGTAAGTCCTTTGATTTGAAACATATGTTTATAATAAATGCATAAATGCATCAGTGAGTGAGTGAGTGAGTGAGTGAGTGAGTGAGTGAGTGAGTGAGTGAGTGAGTTGAGAGGAAAGGAGAGGAGAGGAGAGGAGTTGAGTCGAGTGGAGTAAAATTCATTTAAAAGCAATTTATTGACGATAAATGCTTTATTAATTTAAATTTATAGTCGGTAATTAAAATGAGAAAGGATATTTACTTGTAAATTATTATATTTTTCTCTTTATAATTTCAACCGTTCCGTCAAACGTAGACGTAAAATCCATTGTCAGTTGATTGGATATTTTAGTTACACCACTTAGGGGTGACACAGCTTGCAGTCATGGGATTATAGATCATTTAGTGTCTCATCGCTGGAGGCATATTTTACACTCGAGTAGAGCAGTTTATGACAGGTTTCAACTGTAAAGTGTTTATGATAGATGTTACAACATGTATATGTTAGTTATAGCATATCTGTTGTTGTCTGTTTCCGTCATACGAAGGTAATATATATTGACAGAAATCAGAGTAGACTAGCTATATAGCGATTAATCATAATATGGATATGTATATGCACAAAAGTTGAGTTTGGATAACATACTTAGCATAGATGCTATCAATTGGGCGTCTTTCTAACATTTCTAATTGTATTCACAGTTTTAGATGTCAAAACGTCCAAAGCGGGCAAAACGAAACGGGCGAGGCCAGTATAACCTCTAACTCACAATATGTGCCAGAGACGGGGGCAAACAGTTCTATAGTCTCCTTAGTAGATGATATGATGGCACGGATGCATCCGTGAACTATGATACATCGACGTCAACCGCTGCAGCTGAAACTACACCAACAACAGCTGGTAATGCACAAGACCAGACATCATTTCACCTGCAAGCAGCGACGGTTTCGCAAGTTTCAATAGCGATCCACCACTTTCGCAGGGTAATCCTCTTGTGTAGTTCAAGACACGTTGGCGTAAAGGCCAGAAAATTAATTTAATCTGACCAGAACATTGACTTGCCAGCACTAGTGCCAGGGCATAAAACGGAAAGTGTTCAACTGTTTGTTATTGACAATAGGGCCTTTCAGCTCAACACCAAGCCAAAAACAAAGGCATAAGACATAAAAATGTGGCAAAATGCATTCCACATCTTTATTGATATATATGTTCTGCGAAGACCAGGGGTGCTGGCCTATCTTTCCTTAGTGCAGGAACAATAACAAAAATATGAGCAGGCCGCCTTTCTTTTTTATGATGTAAACTTTAGAGAACAAAGGCAGCTCCATGGCTTCGCAAAGGGATTATGCACCAGGAGTGTAGGGTTTCTCTGTGTCAATATGCACACAAATGTCAAGCTTGTGGTGGTGGTTATCCAAGGTTTTTGTGTCGTGGTAACAGAAAAGTTAATTTTGCAAATACGAACAGTCTGCAATGAACCTCGAAATAATAAACCCTTTCGTGGCGAAGTTGGCAGGAAACATGCTCCTAATTCCAGAAAATAGTTATAATTTGTGGGACTTGTTAAGGTTTTATGATACTAATGAGAGAGAATGTTTGTATAAATGTTCGCATTCTGATTAGTGGTCAGTGCAAGTTAGTTATATATTGGAAAATCATAAATCATGTAGGGAGCACCCTGAGGTGTCTAGGGACAAAATATTTTCGGATTTAAAGGAAGGTCGTGTTGCTGGTCCTTTTACTGACCCACAACTTGATAATGTATTTTGTTCACCGTTGGGTCTTGTTCCAGAACATGAAATTAATTCATACAGACTAATGCATGACTTATCATTTCCACATTGTCAATCAGTTAACAGCGGGGGAGAATCAAAACACACAATGATCTCATATGATTCTATTGACACTGTGGTGTCATTAGTAAAGAAGTTCGACCGGGGTGACCTTATGGATAAGACTGATATTCAAAATGCCTTTCGTCTTCTCCCGATACATCCCGATGATTATCATTTACTTGGTTTTGCAACTGCATGTGTGTTACAAGTCACTATTTGTAATTCAGAGGGGCTGAGGTTTAATACATTCAAAAACACATAACTTTGGAACAATTCTTCTTTAATAACGAACTTTAATATTCAGAGGATGCTTGAGAAGTGATTCAAAACTACAAATACATGCATACATCCCAGAGAATCATAGAATAATATAGTCTCCCCATTCTTATTATTTAATGACAAATAAAAACAAATCTAATTGGCAGTTGGCAGTGATTAATGGTGTATGAACACCCACGTTCTGAAACAGAGGACATTAAGATACAGGTCAAGCTTTGGTCTCACGCTCTGGTTAATGTCAGCTGACAGTCTTAAAATACAGTATTTTAACAATGTGATGGTAAAACAGAACAGTATGTTGACAGTTGCTTACTGATGGGCCTGAATATGTCTTGTCAAGCTTTAGAGAGATTTAGTTCGGCTCTTCGGTAGTATCCGTATACTACCGAAGAGCCGAATTTACCTATCGAGTTAGAGTTAGCCATCTGATTAATTATTTTCTGGTTTGTCTCGCATGCTGGTTAGCATACTTGTTGAATTTATCTAGATGTTTTTACGGGTTTGTTATTCACTTGGAATTCAAAAATAAAAAAAAGATAAAACAGTTTTTCCTACAACTAAAATCATCATATACGGTATTGAAGCTGGTTCAGGAAGCACACAGTATGGTAGTATGACTCCGTGGCTAGGGAATGTCCTAATCAGTTACCTACTGCTCAACAGGATATTGTTAATTATTCGGCGTCCTTTTTTTCTAAAGTTTATGCTCCTAGTACTATTGCGTCTCGTGCTTCGGCGATTGGTTTGTACATTTTGTATATTTCATCGTTTAGTACATGCTTTACCTGAGGACGTAAGGTTTTTATACATCAAAATGAATACATTTTGTTGAATACATTTTGATGTTGGCACTATTTACAATGGTTTATGGGTTGTTTTTACATATGGGGAAGCTTGTTTACAGACGGTCACAATGCTGAACATTTGATACACCGGTCTAACATGTCATTTAACAAAGAGCCTGACAAGTGTACTGGTATGTCTGTTCTAATGCATCATTTTAAACACAAACAACAAGATACGTTGTCTCATATATACCTTGAGCATTCCCAATATATATCTAGTGCTGACTATGAATCGTTATTTAATACTCCACAAGCATAAGTCGGTTCCATTTTGCCAGTTTCTTGATGGTAGTCAAGTCGTATACAGCTATGTTACTGCTGAAATCACTCATCAATTTCTTGGGTTTAGATCTTAACTTATATAAGCCTCATTCATTTCGTATGGGGGCAGCTATTGTAACCAATCAACTAGGTTACTCTGCAGATGAATTGCTGAAGATGAGGCGTTGGCATTTATATGCTTTGCAAAATTACATTAGATTGCCTTTTTTATCATTATAAATGTGATTATTCATTAATTTGAGTAAAGGTTAAAAACACTCGTCATGTAATGGTCAACGGACAATCGCACTCGGTGCTGTTTTAGACAGAACAGTTTTATAACATTTATATTGTGTGTAGTCTTTACGGATGTCAGCGTTCTAGGCTGGTCCTATTAAGAATATTGCATTGTATAAGGCTGAAATAAATACGATATTGATTGTACATGTATTATCATTATGATTCAAATTTGTAAAAATACAATACGATAATTGTAAGTGTTGATATTTAGGTATTTTAACATAACAATAAGACAACCGGATGTAAGCGTTAGGCTGGTCTGCTTTGCTTATGTTATATATTGTGATTGATAACAAGAAAACAAAGGATCTCACAGAGCAATATTGTTTAACACTGTTGTTGTTACACTTTTGTCTCATTTTTTTAATTAGAATATTTATTTCAATATAGATCTAACATAGATTAGAAAGTGAACTAAGATGATTATTCAGTACCGTTATCTGCGGATGGGCGTGTTAATGGCGGATATTTGCCCACCTTTTATATGGAAAATGTGTATTGTATTGTGTAAATAACTTGGTATTTGATGCTAGTCATATAAAATTTTTAGAATCTTGTCAATTACTTAATGCATTATAACATTGTGTTTGACTTTTTATTATAGTGAAGTCATTTTATATTAAAATGACATATACACATACTTGGTATTAGTTATTTCAATTTTATTCCCATATCAAACTAGCTCCTGTGATGATGTTGAATAACAAACAAGAAAGATTAAGCAAGCACAAAAGTTAATTATTGTAAATAACTTGGTTTGTGTGGTTAATCAGCAGTCATTTCGGTACAAATATCTTAATTTCGGTACTTACACGTTGACTGTATATGTTAAACACAGTGTATCACGTGATCACTGGGCACCTGTATTTTTTACACGGCAACACAATCTGTGATAATTGGTGCCTTCAAACTGAGAAAGCGGGGCGTAGTCTAATGGATAGAGTGTTGGCCGCTCACGCAAAAGGTTGTGTGTTCGATCCCCAGCTCGACCCGATGCCTCTCATAAGACAACAGTAAAACTCTCAGTACTGGTTCTACCCAGGAAGCGGACTCGAGAGCGGTTCATATAAGCTCCGAGCTTTCATCGCAATCGAGCTCAAATAAATTAGTATAAACTAAATTCAAAAGAAATTATTTTGACCCGCCACCTTCCCCCAGTTCACCGCCCTATAATCAGTTCTGTAACCTTACAGATTTGACTGCTGGTTATCTACGATTGATTTCCATTCATTGCTCTTGTAAGTCGCTAAATTTATCTATAATTGTGAGTAGCTCATCTTGATTATATTTGTAGTAATTTAATTTCAATACTATATGAGCTTATTGTATTGGCGGATATTTGGCCACCTTTTATATGGGAATTTTGTGTTGTATGGTGTTAATCACTTGGTATTTGATTCTAGTCATATACGATTTTTAGAATCTTGTCAATTAGTTTGTATATGACTTAATGCATTATGACATTGTGTATGACTTTTTATTATAGTGCAGTCATTTTATATTAAAATAACCTATTTTCTAATACGCTTTGCTCAAACGAAAACACATCATTCATTTTCTTTTCAAAGCAATCTGAGGGAATTAAAGAGAACAAGACATTGTATAAGAATTGTCACCTGCATTGCCGTTATAATATTTTTACAATAAAGATGCACAAAACGATCTGTCAAACATCCTGTCATAAAAGGATATGCAACAGCTGTTACCATGGAGGTTTTATTCGCATGAAGAACCCTTGTCTTGCAATGGCAAACTGTCAACATACAAACTCAAATAAAATACAACCTTATACAATTTATAATGTCCAATATCTGACAGAAAGTGTATACCAACTTTCAAAAATAGTTACTTCATAACACAATATCGATCTCATTTAGTGGTATATACAGTTTTGAATACGACAAAACACCATGTTATCTTTTTTATACTTTACTTCGAACTCTTTTGGGTGGGGGTGTTATGAAAATATGTGTAAACAACGTAACTATTCGGAAAACGCAATGAACTCGAATGGAGTGGGCCTACACTTGTATCACTTATATAACCACTGTATCGCACGAGTTGGCTCGTGACTGAAAATTACACGTATATGTATTCATTTGCTTTACACCCATCATAAATACATTTAAACACATACTTGGTATTTGTTATTTCAATTTTATTCCCATATCAAACCAGCTCCTATGATGATATTGAATAACCAATAGGAAAGATTAAGCAAGTAAAAAAGTTAGTTATTGTAAATAATTTGGTTTGTGTGGTTAATCAGTAGTCATTTCGGTTCAAAAATTTTTATTTCGGTAATTACACTTTGTCTGTATATGTTAAACACAGTGTATCACGTGATCACTTGGCCACTGTATGTTCTACAGGGCAACATAATCTGTGATAATCGGTGCCTTCAAATTGAGAAGAAATTATTTTGGCCAGCTTCCTTCATCCAGTTCACCGCCCTATAATCGGTTCTGTAACCATACAGATTTGACTGCTGATTATCTACGATTGATTTCCATTCATTGCTCTTGTAAGTCGCTAAATTTATCTATAATTGTGAGCTCATCTTGATTATATTGGCGGATATTTGGCCACCTTTTATATGGGAATTGTGTATTGTATTGTGTTAATAACTTGGTATTTGATTCTAGTCATATACGAATTTTAGAATCTAGTCAATTGGTATGTATGTGACTTAATGCATTATTACATTGTGTATGACTTTTTATTATATCGCAGTCATTTTATATTAAAATGACATATACACATACTTGGTATTTTAATTTTATTCCCCTATCAAACTTACTCCTATAATGGTATTGAATAACCAACAGGAAAGATTAAGCAAGCACAAAGCAACACTCTATGAAATACTATTGATAATCAGATGTGATTTTTTCCATGTGGGGATTATGACTGATGTAATATCTACATTATTATAAAATATTCACAACTCAAGGCAATATATGAGAACTGAAATTCTAATGTTAATGACATATCTAGGTTAACCAACATATTTGAAAATAAAATGAAACGAAACAGAGTGTATCATGGTTCTAACAGTTAGGTTATACCATATCTAAATGTGAAAAACATGTGAAAAAAACAACAACAAAAAACACAAAAGAAAACCAAACAACAACAACAACAAAATAAAACAAACAAAACAAAAAACTATAAAGAATATGTTCTATCATATTCATAATCAAACCAGAGTTGTACGTCACTTAAATCTTATAAAAAATATTGGTAAAAGGTAACGTACCTCTAACATTAGTTTCAACTTATTCATTTTATTTTAATTTTGAAACAAGTTGTTACAACTTATACAAATCATGCTCAAAATCTTCCTGGGTAGAAACAGTATTAAGCATATGCAGAAAAAGTGTCTTGCTCAAGGACACGACACATAGCCGTGCTGGATGATCGAACTCACGATCCTTCCATCATGCTGCGCATGCCTTCATTATTCCTGATAGAGAGCAATCTGAAATTAATCTCAGAACTAGACATACACCTTAGTTATATATCTCAAGACATGTACTATTTTATCTGTCAACATTTATCTCCCTTTCGTAAACGTTAAACCGTGATGGTGACCCACATACCGAGATAACGCTTCATTTACGCTGTACATATCGTATTACTAGATACATGTAAAAGAGTGTTGACGCCATTGAATAACACCACCAAATGGATCATACTGTCTGATTTAAACCGTAATATCTTATTGTAATAAATAAACCCGGACGTTTAAGTGAAACTTATGTATCAAATACACTTTAACAGTTGGGATATAATACTTATCGTCTCTCAATTTCACACCCGTTACCTTCCGACTCCTAAACTTTAAAAGTTAACATGTGCTCATAACACTACTTACTTCCACTGTTTTATAGACAGAATAAATTGTTGAAATTAATAGAAATGCATAGAATGTTACGAATCATTTTAACAGTCGGCTAAAACTTTATTTTCAAACGAGTTATACAATCTAAATCATCTAACTTTATCGGGTAGTATGTGTCATAAACATCGAATATGCTTACATTATCGATTCCAGTCAATTCTCGAACGAGCTGACGATGGGGGTCTTCGTGATTTAGCAATTCTTCTTGAGTTTGCAAAAAATGTCCACACCATCTACAGGGTCTAGACATCTGGATAAGATAACCGTGATAACTAAATTCCATATAATACAAACTGAAATGTCTGTCCAGCACTATATAATGGATCTTTTTGTTTCTTAAACAAATGAAAAGCGAAATGTGATAAAATGCTACTTAATCGCGAGTGACTAGCTTTAAAGTGTATGATGTCTAAAATTGTTGAAAGGGGTCACTAAATGTATGACTTAAAGCCAATATTCATAACTATATTTAAGATAAGATTGCTTTGCCATAGCAACGGTGTAAAACGAACAACTTAAAATGAACAGTTACCGATAATAGTGTTTATTTATGTAAGGTAAACACCGATGTTTAAAAATCACTGTTTTTTTAATAATAATTTTATTTGTGATTTAAAATTTATGATTTATGTATGGAATGAAAGCTGGATATGTAAGCTATCGAATGATGTATCAAGTTTTAAAATACATGAAGGAATAAAACTGCTACGCTTAATCAGAGATTTAAACCTTAACGCCTGTTATATACTGTAGATAACCGTTTAAGTTATGTACATGTAATTTCTTAAACGTCACAAAAGAACGTGGGGTGTATAGCAACTGAAATATGATTCAGTGAATCATACCTTCACTATTTAATGGGTTATTTTGGAGTTTAACAGAGAAAATGTATTATGCGTTTTACAGTGTGTGAAATTAAATTTAATCTTCGTGCTTAGCGAGTGATTGAATTTTAAAAGAAGAAGTGGGAATATTATATTTGTTTAATATTAAATCTTTGATGTTAGTGATTTTGAAAACTATTTATTCGGTCTATTACTATATTCTTTGCAACGTGTGTATCTTTACCCGATGTAAAGCTTTGTTTCGAAAAGGTTATATATAAACAAGGTATACAGAATTTTAAATCTTAAACAGAAATATTTAAACCCTAACATTGTATGTATAAATATATATTACATGCAGCTTCTTAAAAATATTTCGCAACAGACATAGGCATATGGGGCCGTGTATTTTTCATATCTATAAAAAGACCAGTGAATCATAAATATACACCTGGAGATTTAAAGTCGGCTGACGTGGTTTGGTGGATATCTAAAAAGCGAAATATGTCATGGTGAAATTAATTTTCGTGCTTAGAAGATGACTGAGACTTAATCTAAAATGAGTGGAATATTTTTATTTTACCATTATAACCGTGAGTGGTTTTTGTTAATATATATATATATATATTCGGAGAAGAAAACTAAATGGTTATGACACATGGATGTATAAACAAGTTTGTGTATATCTATTTGGTCATATTCATGAAAAGAGACAACATTTAGAACATCAACAGTTGTTTATATCTAATTTGCAGGGATTTAATTGTGTTTTATTTTCAATTTTGAATTGAAATCGAGCGTAATATTTTCGATGAAATTGGTGTTATAAATCATATCTAAAACAGCGACGTGTTATATATTGATGTGAATAAATACTATGAATTGTGACTGGTGACGGATATATATGATGAGTATATATCGCGCTTTAATAAAAACAAATGAAATTTAATAATGTCATATTATGTTATATGCAATTGTGTATCAAATAAAATGATTTGTGTCTTGTCGTTTGTGATCATTTAGGCGTTATAAATAATTCATAAAACATCTCTGCATGATATGTATTACCTTAGTTGCCAAACTTTGTCTTTATTATCAATATTGTTCAAGCCTTAATGATGCATAGAATCAGGGATGATGATTAAAGGAGTTATTTATACACGTCTTAATGAGAAGGTATATATAGTTGCGTTTTTATGACTATTATATCGGAACATATAACACCAGGTTAGTCAAGCTTGATTGAGTATTGACAGTATATGTCTCGAAAATAAACAAAAAAAAAAACCCACTGATCCGTGTATTATATAAAAATATTGGATATTTTGTAAAGAATATCGAACAAAAAGAAATGGCGAGTACTAGGGTTACAGGTGATTGCCAACGTTTGTAATTAAATGATAGATACCTTTTTGGTAAAGTATTTCCAGCAACGTAGTTAAGCGTTTTAACTGCAGGATTAAATCCAATACTGGGAAATATCCCATTACGCTTGTCATGTTGATCAGATAAGATTGATTAATCGTAGTATACAATATGCGGGTTTCAGCACACTTTCCCTACACTTAAAAATGACCAACTCACCAAAGCTCGCTGATCATTTTAGGTGATAGAAAAGTTTCGCTGTAACCCGCATATTGTATACTACTACTACCTTTATTTTAACAAACGGCCAAATCCTTAAACGGAACCCAAGAATTAAAATCATTTGAATAACCACTCCATTTTACATATGCTTGTTTCTTTTTTGTAATCGCGTCTCAACACCTTTTCTATTCTAAATATTGATTTGCTTTAGCTAGTTCTTGTTCATAGAATGAGTCCCTCAATATTTTCGTTGTTTAAATCTTTCAGAAGATATGTAACAGGCTTTGTCTTTTGGATGTCCCTAACGACAAATATTTCGTCCGTCCAATTAGAAGTGTAACCCTTTTCAAATTGTTTTTGTATTTACTTATTCTAACCCAATCATCAGTTTTGAAAGATATTCTAGATGTCTGAGATTGTTTGGATTTAGAAGAATACAAATTTTGTAATACCTTTTCTTTATTCTTTTTCATTCTTCCCTCTTCAGGAATAATACGAATACTACTATGTTTGGTCTTATTATATTTTAAAATTATTTTAGGTAGGACATCAATATAATTATTTGTATTATTTGCAGTGAAATGCTTCCACATTATTCTCTTCATAGTCCTGTTAAATCATTCAATAATTACTGCTTTTCCCTCATTAAAGGTATGATACATTTTGATATTGTTATCACCTAACAATTTCTTAAAGTGCTTGTTATAAAATTCACTTCCCTCATCAACCCACTTTTGAGGTTTTACATTCATCCCACTCAAAATGTTTTCAAATGCTCTAGCTACCTTCAAACCAGTTTTATTCTTAAGCGGCACACTCCAAGTATATTTACTCAAGACATCATTTACATTCAATAAATATTTAAATCCTTTGTTGTATTTTGAGAAAGTCTGCATATCAACCAAATCAGCCGACCACACATCATCCACATCACTTACAAAAACCCGCCGTCTCGGAATTTTTTTTTAATTGGTTTGTGTAATTCAACAGCTAATTTACTACACAAAAACACCGGTCTTGACGCCGGCTTTTCCAGTTTTTTTCAGCCCAAACCAAGTTTATGTTTTATACCAAAAGTTGGTTTAACAATTAAATTTTTAGCAATTTTCTCACCAAATGTTTTTGATTAAATGTTCTTTAAATTCTCTAACATTATCGCAAGTAGATTTTTTAACTCCGTTCCCGTAACAATAATCATGTTATCGACAAACACCGTATAAATAATTTATCGGAGGTCCATCATCTAAAGGATTTCCAGGTCCGCAGTTCTATATCTTGTGTTACAGTTTTTTCCTTTACACAATAACTTCTCATTTATATATTAGTAAAATACTTTTTAATAATTCATTCATTTCCTTTTGGATTGAATGGCTTAAGCATTTAATACAAAACATAATACATGCTGTGTCCATCTTGTAATTTCTCAATGAAATACAACCAGAAGTAACCACGCAACAAACTGTTCTTGTCTTGATATTGTATTGTATTGTATTTAGTAACATGTTTTAGTTAAATTGGTGGGGGCGAACCAAAAGGATCAAAATAATTATTATTATAATTAAAACCCTAATGAGTTCCGGGATCAGACACATCATCCAAATTTTATTTTTGCTGAATGACCATTTAATGACGTACGTAGGGCAGTATCTCTACTAAACACCCCGCCAAAGTTACAAATTTTTAATATCTTAACCCATTCTAATATGTCGAAGTTATTGATGGGCCTATCCGCACATTGTTTTTGGAGACCCAATTCGGAGTCCCCTTCCTCTAGGTAGTCCAATTTGAAGTCCCCTTCCTCCAGGAGGTCCAATTTGTAGGCCTTTCCCTGCTGGCAAGCCTTTCCCCGTCAAACCAGAAATAAGCGATTCGATAAGAGGTATTCCCAACGAAGCCAACAGACCAAGGAATCCCCCATTTTGCAATTGCTTATCAGTCATTTGAATATTGTTTGATTTTCCAAATTTATTAATCTGAGCTTTGTTCAAATAACCAGAATTGATTAGTTTTCTCTTATTGTTATTATCGACTGAAAGCATTCCATTTCCAAATATTTTATTGATTCCAGTAGACGCCAAACCACTTAATGCCCCAAGTAGCTAACGGAGCGACAATTTTTGAAATAAATTTAGCAGCCATAGGTAAAACACGACCGATCAATCCCGCCAATGCACCGAGGAATCCACCATTTGTCGCCTGAGCAGTCATTTGTGTCTGTGAAATATTTAAATTTAATCCAATACCCAATCGCTTTGCTATGTTAATTGCTTTAATTTGGTTATTTGTTAACATCAATGGCACAGCAGACCCGGCGATACCTCCGCTTAATTGATTAGTTTTTAATCTCAATGTTAATTCGCTTCTTTCATTAAAAGCATTTGCTAAACTTTTCTTCTGTCCATCTGTTAAATTTACTGGATATAAAGTGTATGTCATATATATTATATTAACAACATAATTAATTCATTTCCTACTTTATTTATTATGACGTTTTCTTTATACATGATAATTGCATAAATTTTGTAAGACCCACCAGGAAGAACATTTAACTTACAATGTAATGTGATTTGTTTAGGATCAAAAGTAACACTGTCACTAGAACTACCGCACAAGTTAAAATACAGAAACCCAAATAAATGTTCAAATTTCTTCTATTCAGCAACAATCCAGTGTTTTTGTCATTTTGTTTATACGAATAATTAATAACAACTCTAAATATTCTAACAATATTATCCCTACTGTATTCAGTTTCTGAATAATATTCTCCATTACCAACTTCCAATCGAGCAGAGTGTAAATTTAAATTTAGTGTTTAAATGTATCAAAGAGATGTGGATTTTCTATTTGACAATTTTCTTTTCAGTTCTTTGTAAATAAATGATAACATGTTTCGGGTCCTTGACACCTTGGCGGTTATTCTAAAGGATTGATTTACATGCCGAGAACTGGCTGATTCTTGTATCATTTCTCTAAGATAAGACAATTTTGTCGGAATCATGTGATTTTCTGCAACATACGTTAGCCCATCAGAATAATATGTCATTTTTAGCACCCAGAGCACTAATTTTGTAATAACAACTCTTCCGACACCAAGACCAGTTTTTTTTTGAAGATCAGAGTAACATCTTCAGTAATTTGCAAAACCAATTGCATTTGGTTGGGAGGTAACAGGTTCGTTTCTAAACTTTCAAAAAATCATACTTGTTTAAAGGGATGGTTGTATTATGTTGTTCGTGGAAACCGGTATTATAATCATCATTAGTTTCATCTATTTCTGTCTTGGGACCTTTATCCAAACGAAAATACTCGTTTGTTCCAGTGGTTCCGGCATAGTCATAAGATAGTTCGAGCACATCTTTAACAGCAGTAAGCCATTTTGTTTAATTTGAAGTATATTTATTAAAGAAGCAGAATCATTAATTAAAGCAATCTCATCATCAGCAGCAAAATCGCTCCATCTGCGAGCTTATTTACTTTAAAATCAACTTCAAAATAGGCATTATACCAATCGAAGTGTGAAGATCTGTCATTGATAGTAAATTGATATCCGCTTTTTAATTATCTTACAACATTTCAAGAAAGTGTAATGGGTGTATCTAAATGAACTGGAATATATTAATATCTTTCGCAATAGTTTTCGCTCCTGAACATTCGTTATTAACTGCTTGTGAAAATAAATTAAAGTAAATTTTCGATTCTTTTTTTCCGGCGTCTTCTTTGTGTGTTTTGTTTACTTTCTTCACCATCCCATGATAACTTACTCATTAAAATATTACCTCTATCCTCAGTCCTACCAACTACAACAGCCTTAGCATTCTTGATAACACCAATCTGGTCAACTTTGTCTGTTTTGACCTTGCTGGTTCTATTTGCACTTCGCATCATAATCTTATCAATAACTCTTTTTCCAATTTCATCACCCAACCTGCTCGAACAAGTTTCTAATGCCTTTTCTGCTATTTTTAGCAACATTTTTAGCAATACTTTTAGCAGCATTATCAGTAATTCCACTTATGATTGAATCAAATAAACCTGCTCCGGTTTGAGAATCATGATAAACATATATACCCTTTTCCCTGTTATATTTATTCTCCACTAATCCATTAGTCATTATATTATTAGTTCTTTTAAAACGAAGGAGAATGAGAAATGAACATCATTAAGATGGATTATCCTATTAGTGTTGTCAGTAATGTAAATTCTAATACTATTAATGGTAGATTTATCTAATTCACAAAATCCAACCCTTAATGGTTCTCTTCTGAATGGATAACTTCTAGTCAGAGCGGCCGTACTAAGATCATAGATAACATCTGAATATGTCCCATCTACAATACTATTATTAATTAGGTCACAATGCACATCAATTGTGTCAACGGAAACTGTAATATCTGGAAAAGTATCTCAGTCTCCCTCACAACTTTCGGTTCAAAACCAATAAGATAACAGAATTTTGAATCCCTTAAATCAAGATCGTAATTTTCTTGTATTACATTTAAAAGATGAAAAGTCAAATTTCAAGGAAATAACATTGTCGTCGCTGCCGCCGCCATCATCTCCATTAAGAGCAAGTGTTTCTTCAATGTATCTACTTATGTCAGAGTAGGAATACATCCCATCAGCAAATTCAATATCTTTCCATTCCGTTCCATTGTAGTGATGTATTTTATTATTACCAAGTCCTTCATTAATATAATATAAAGAATATGCCATGGTATTTATTGAATCAATACCAACCACATAGTTCTTATTTTTATAGAGAAGAATGGGTCTTTCAAGTACGGTTGTAAAATCACTAGGTGTATTCTTATTCTTCTTTTCGTAAGCCGGCTTGGATGAAAGAATTATTTCTGTTCCATATATTAAGAATGTTTATAATACAGTTTAATATGGGATTCTGTTTCAAACATAAACAACTTACCATAAGCAGTAGGATAAAACGCAAATCGGGTATTGGGTTCTGTTATCTGAAATGTCCACCTATCTCGGCAGAGTCCTAGACCAAAACGAAAGTTCCCCTTGTCCTTATTTCTTTCGACAATTACATTTAGTTTATCGTCACTTATAATTAACTTATTATCAGAAGACGCCAACCAACTTCTATTATCACGAATCCTAATTTCCGCATCTCTTTCTTCAATAATTTTTTTTACGGGCGGGGATTTGTTGTATATAATAAGTCGAGTTCAAGAACATAAGTACCAAGTTGTTTAATAATCCAATGTTCAGCACCATAAAGAAGACTGCGATCCCCGTCTACATCATAATTGTAGGATATGAAATAGGATATGACTTTTTCTGAGGTTTAAATGTGTAATACATTTTATCATCATAATCTTTAAATATCCGAATCTCTTTGTTTATTCCTATGTCTAGTAAAAAAGCAGCATATCATATGTTAGCCTCTTTTTTAGTATTTGCTCTGAAAAAAGGTCATAGTTTTCATTTATTATACGATGTAATTCATCATCATCAACCATTTGTTTTTTTTTTGACATCTTCCACATTTTTTTAGTTAATTTTGCATTATCTGTAATTGATATGTTTAAAATTAGAGTATGTACTTCATCTCGTTGTACCTTATCTGCATCCAGTTGATTCTAAAGAAGGTTAGACCTCGTTTCTAGTGATGTTCTTAGTTCTTGCGTTAATTTATTCATACTTGTCACCTATTCTTTATCATCAACCATTTGTTTATTGATATCAGACACCCTAGTCTTTAATTCATCAAAACCTTTTTTTAATTGTGTTCTCACGTTTTAAATAATACTTTCTTCTGTTCCCTCACTTAATTTTTCAAAAGCATCCTCCATAAGCACTGCGACAAAAATTCTTTCTAACGATAGGCTTTGGGAAGGCTTGTGTTTGAAACTGCTAGGAATATTTATTGTGCTGGAACTGGGGATTGTTTCGTGCACAATAGTATAGTCTGATGCTTTTAGTTTGAAACCGTTCTCAAACATAACAGGTTAGTTTTGTGCTGGAGCTGGATTTTTATCTTAGTTCGAAGACTAAGGTTTGGAACAGTCTCAAAACGTATAAGTGTATATTTATGCTGGAACTGAGCATTGTTTCAAGCATACAGTTTTGTTATTAGTTTGAAACCGTTCTAAAACAATAACTTTATTTTCGTGCTGAAACTTGGCTTTGTTTCATGCGCTTTAGTTTGAAGACTAAGGTTTGAAACAAGTCTTCAAACATATAGGTGTACTTTGATGCTGGAACTGAGCAGTGCTCCAGACAAACAGTTTTGGTTTGAGTTTGAAACAATTATCAAACGTATGCTGTCCAGACACGTTGTCTGAACAGCTGGTCTTATTATTAAAATAGTGTTGAACAACAGTTAGTTCAACTCTACAGGGTTTGAAACATTATACTGTATATAGTTGAGTGGTATGATCATTTGTCTCTATGATTTCTAAATATTAGAAACATTTATTTTTTATTTTTGTTTGAAGTTTACTAATCATGAGGCAAGAAGCCTGAGGAAAATTTATATATTATATAGTTTGAACAAAATTATTTAACATAGTTTCAAGCTAGGATGTTTCACAGCTTAATCCAGTGAAGACACAGTCGCCTTACAGAAGATCCCGTTTTAAGTTCAAAATACTCACCCAACATCTTGACAATATTGTTGGTTAATTCTTCTAAAGTCTTCTTTTTCTATATCATTTTTATAACCATCATATTCATTTCTCCTTTAGTCGAGGTTTGAAATAAAATGTAATGTGAACATTTAAGTCTGATATCTTTCTTTGGTTGTTTTGTAATAAGATTGAGTTAAGTAGATAACGCAACAGTTTTTATGTTTTCCTTGAATGAAATAATTAATAATATTATCTTGGTTTTTATCACATACATACTCGTCAAATACCACAACCTTTTGAACACGAACGTCACTCAAATCATCAAGACTAATGATATCACCATTTGAATATTCTAAAATATCTTCAAGAGGGAAGTCATGTTATTTCGCTATATCCTCAAGCCGTTTGATTAGAAATTTGTATTTTGTTTGTTCTAGATTTTTAGTAAAAAGATATAGTTTATCATAGAAAATTAAAAGCTAAAATTAACATCCTAAAACAAGAACTTGGCATGTAATCGTTTAGTATCCTTTTCTTCTTTTTAGTCATAATTCGGAATTTTCATTATATTATTAGCTGAGAAATAATCATATTATCATCTAAAGTTATCTAAGTTATTTAAAATTATCAAAAGTTATCATATAATGTCGTTATTGAAATGGAAAGAATTGGTAGAAAAGAAAAAAAGAGTTAAAAACGTTTTGATGAATTTAATAATGTTGTAATAAAAACAGATTAAGCAAACAAATGAGTCAAGATACATACAATGAAATATTTAAACCTATTACCTCCACTCAAGAAGGGATTACTGAAGAACTAAAGGATCAGAGGAAAGATCAAAGCAAAGCATTATCTATCCTGGAATAGAAAATTGCCGAATTTCTAAAAGAACAAGCCAAAGAATTACATGATTTAATAAATAAAACACCGGCGATAGAAGTTGCTTTTGAATATGAGCAATCGTTTGAGGAGCCTACTGCAGAATAAGCTGAAGAACAAGAAGAGGAATTGCGTGGTACCAGATATATCAACGAGCCGGGGACCTTTAATCTAGATAAATCTTGATTCGTCAAAAACATGGTGGCCAGGGGACGGGCAAGTTTAATTAGTAAAAACTTAAAAAATCTACTGGCTCGATTTTAAAATAATTTCACAGAAATGTTCCTTGGAGGACCCTTCACCAAGTTTGTTCAAACCGTAGTGATTCGTCAAAACACATGGCGGCCAGGGGATGGGGTTAGTTTACAATATAAGCTATAGTAAAAACTTAAAAAATCTTCTAGTTAGAAACTACTGGATCGATTTTAAAACAATTTCGCAGAAATGTTCCTTGGGTGACCCATTACCAAGTTTGTTCAAGCCGTTGTGATTTGTTAAAAAACATGACCGCCACAGTGAGGTGCTAGTTTACTATATAGGCAGCTATAGTCGAAACTTCAAAAGCTTTCTTGTCAGAATCTACTGACCTGATTTCGATGTAATTTCACTGACATTGACCTTGGGCGAACCTCTACCAAGTTTGAACTCTTCTACGCTTCTGTTACATCTTCAAAACAAATAAAAATTCTAACTACTCGCCAACCTCGTTTTTCTGGAATTTTGAGTGTACATGTATTATATAATCTACTTAAGTTGGGTGACTCGAGGTCAGTCAGGTGAGCGATATAGGGCCATCTTGGCCCTCTTGTTTGCTAAACCAAATGTTGTTTTGGGGAAGGATGGGGTTAAAGATATAGGAATTACTCAAAGTTTGTTTTTTAAATCAAAAGCATTGTTAAATCAACTTAATATAAAAAAAAAAGAATTAAATGATATAAATAATGAATTATCAAACAGAATCAGCGAATGGATTTCTCTGGGATCTGGTTGGACAATAAAAAAGTAAAGGAACATTATGTTACAATTATAAAATACAAACCAATAAAGGGTTCCTCGTATGTTGCTCTTCCTGATGTTATAAAAAATAGACGAGGGTTAATCAATATTAAAAATGAAAAGAATAATGAATGCTTTCGTTGGTGTCTTTTGGCGTATTTGTTTAGTCCTGAGAAAAACCGACAAAGAGTTGGACAAAATAAAAAACATTTAAAGGAAGTTAATTATGGTGGAATAAAGTTTCCTGTGGCCTTTACCTTGAAGTTGCATATCTGGTGAGCATGATCTAAAAGGATATAACGGTCATTTCATAATGCAGGAAATTGGTCAGTTTGAAAGTGAAATTAATGTAATTCCTAATAATATGAAAAAATACATGGCCTTTATGATAGACAACTTAGTCTTTGTGAATAGTTTACAGTTTCTTAACTAATCCTTAGATAATTTAGTTAATAACTTACCAGAAGAGGCATTTGGTTTTATTAAAAAACATTTTAAAGATAAGTTGGAATTAGTAAAAAGAAAGGGTGTTTATCCATATGATTACATGGATAGCTGGGATAAGTTTAATGATAAACATTTTCCACCAAAGAACTTATTTTATAGGTTAACAAATGAAGATGTGACAGATGATGATTACGAACATGTGTGGGGTGTGTGGATGTCATTTGGCTGCAAAACAATGGGAGATTATCATGATCTCTATTTAAAGACTGACGTCCTTTTGCTATCTGATGTATTTGAAAACTTTCGTGGTACATGTTTAGAATATTACAGACTTGATCCTTGTCATAAGTTTTCAAGTCCTGGTTTAGCTTGGGATGCAATGTTTAAGATGACAAAAATTAAGTTGAATCTTATCACAGATATTAACATGCCTCTAATGGTTGAAAAAGGATTACGAGGTGGTATTAGTAACATCGCCAACAGATATTCTAAGGCGAAAAACAAATACTTAGATTATTACAATCATTGTAAGAAAAGCAAATACATTACATACTTAAATGCTTACAATCTTTATGGTTGGGGAATGAGCCAGCCTTTACCTGTTGGTAATTTTAAATGGGTTAGTCCAAAGAAAGTGGACAAAACTGAAAATAATAGCTTTTTTATTGAGTGTGATCTCATTTATCCAAAAGAAATACACGATTTACATTCTGATTACCCTTTAGCACCAGAGAAATTAATGGTAAAAGATGAAATGTTATCTGATTTCTGTGTTAAAATAAAAAAGTTATTGGTAAAATGAAGGATGAGGCAGCGGGTATTCCGATTACTGAATTTATCGGTTTGAGAAGTAAGATGTATTCGTATAAAATGGGTGGTTAAGATATAAAAAATATAAGGGTATAACCAAAGGTGTTGTTAAGAAAAATATAACGCATGAGGATTACAAAGAAACTTTAATTAATGAAGAAGTGAAAATACACACAATAAAAACAATAAAATCAGTTAAGCATCAGGTAAAAAGTTATGAAATAAATAAAGCTAGTTTATCATGTTTTGATAATAAAATATATATTTTGGATGATGGAATTAATACACTTCCATATGGTTATCGTGTGAAATAATAAGAAAAGAAAGAAAGATACTGAGACGCGATTACGAAAAGAAACAAACATATGTATATAGAGTGGTTATTCAAATGATTTCAATTCTTGGCCTCCTTTTAAGGATTTGGCTGTTTGATAAAATAAAGGTAGTAGTAGTATACAATATGCGGGTTACAGTGAAACTAAAAGATCAGCGAGCTTTCGTGAGTTGGTCATTTTTGAGTGATGGGAAAGTGTGCTGAAACCCACATATTGTATACTACTATTAATAGATCTGTTAACTGACTCGGCACATTTCTGTGGTTTTAAACGTCTCGTATACCAGGACCTATACCGTAACGAGGTCCAGGATATAGGACATGGTCATAGGGTCACGCCAGTGCAAGTCAACCTCAACCTCGAACCTCAACAAGTGCGCATACAGGGTATATAACTACTCGTGGTCAATTGATAGAGCATCGAACCCGGGATTGAGGGTTGTGGGTTTGATCCTACGCCACGGCTATGTGTGGTGTCCTTGAGCAAAACTCTTCATCCGCATATGCTTATTACTGGTTCTGCCCAGGAACTTGTTTCACAATCGAGATAAAATAAATGACTAACTGTAGCCAAGATTTATGTGCCAAAAAGCATGCCAGCAGTTTAAGGAAGATCAGTGGGTTTACCCATGTGCTACAATTTGTTTTTACTAAAAATTCAAGGAGGGATATCTTCGGAATTCCCCCAACAATGAAACTGGACGTCATAATGGCCTTAATCAAGATATGCCAAACTATGAACTAATGCTCAACAAACCTCTATCTTAAGTAAATATATATTTTTATAAGGTTGCAATTTTATTAAGAAATATTTGTTTTATGGAAAAAGTTTGTCATTTAGACAATTGCATTTTGAAATGATAATCAACACAGTTAAAAACCAAGGCCACAAAATATCAAAGGTCAAAATCATATATTTGATGTTGGGAGTCATCTATCGGCAGTTATACTTAAAAAACAAGATGATTTAATGTTATCATGCTCATCAGATATGCAACTTCAAGGTAAAGGCCACAATGTTTAGCAGTTTATTTTTGCAAGAGATTCAATTAATGCTACATAATAACGTGGTCATGTGAACAATAAATGTTAGATAAATTGTTCAGCTGTAAGTTTTATGAGCCTTGACATGTTTTTTTAACCAATCATATGTTACAGTGTGTACGTAACCTACTAGGAGAGAAGTGTTTGTAAGCGGACAGGTCCTGTAAGCGAAGGATCCCGGTTTCAAGTCCAGGCCTGTGTGCCTATTTTTCTTGTCCTTTTTCATCATATTATAATGGTGTATCCCCAAACTCTCTCCCCTCCCCCCCCCCCCTCCCCCCCCCCCCATCTTTTCCTCGCCCATGAAAATGCCCTTTTCAAATAATGCACCCTGAACTTTTTTTTCTTTTTTTTTTTTGTGAAACACTGAACTATAACAGGAAATCCATAAATAGTTGCAGATATATGGCATTGATACAAAATATACGCCTTTGATTGCAAAGTGAAACTACAAATCTGCGTCATATTCGTAAAACGGTATTGTAGTTAACGCTGTGGTAAATTGTGAGCCTAATGGTTTGCAGATATAATCATAATGCCTGGACACAAATCTCGGAAGTTCCAAACACTATGCATTCAAGCTCTCATAGACTGAGAACATAAAACAATCAAAATAGGTATGATGATAATTAATATGTTACCAATGTAACAATTACTGGCAGGAGAGAATTTTCTCTTTCAGAGCAGACTTTCTCAGTTTTTGTTGGCATATGCCTACAATGGCCACACACGCACCAGTCTTGAATGTCCCTATGTCCTTCTGGCTGCCGTTGTGCCGGGTTCATTATATCGAACATCAGACTCAGATATTTTGTTATGGCCTACATTAAAGTATCTACCATATCATCCCGAGTAATGGCAGATAATTCTTCCTGACCCCACCCTACCCCCCATTATGAATAGCATTTCATAAGACATGTTTTACCAGTCCGCTCCAACGAGAATAGATGTAGTTTTGTTTTTTTTAACAATTAATAAATGTTAGATGCCAATCTGGGCTTGTGCCTATTACTTTTAAATGTAATTAATTTAATTACAATTATTTTGTGTTCAAAATGTAATCAATTATTTGAAATGTAATTGATTGCCAGACAACCCAGATATACTGTATACAGCCAGGCTAATAGATCATCCCATGCCCAACTTATTTGTTAATTTATTGAAATAACTCCATAGTTTACCGAATATTACTTTTCACCTGAAGTATATTTCTGATATTTAGACACATTATAGAAATGTTTCTCTGCAATTCACCAATATAACATATACTATGATAATCGATAGAAATAAATAAATCCCAAGTGAAAAGGTATTTCAGATTTTAACATATTAATTTACCCTCATGCTTTCTTGACGCTGTTGAACAAGCTTCTCTCTGCAGGCCCAGTCTCTCTCTCTCCCCCCACCCCCCCCCCCCCCCCACACACACACACACACACCGTCTGCTTCGCCCTCTCGATCCACTACCTCTCCATTCACTCCCTCTTGACCTTGAAGCACCTGACTTGAAATGGATACATGTGTGCCCTGTGAACTTCAAAACGGTTTACACAGACAGAAACTATACATTGCAGCCTAAAATTTATTGGTCAAAACTTTACATTCACACCAATTATAGGGGTCTGGAGTTTCCAGACAGGAGAGGATTAAACCCCGGTTTGAACAAAGGGACAAATGTCTCCATTATGTGTCCAGAAAAGAAAAAAAATCAATGCTCTGCATCGCATTATGCAAAAGAAATAGAGTTCAAAACTCTATATTATATGTCCAAAAAGAGGTGGCACATACGTACTTGCCAAGATGTTTTTGTTCATCATATCAGTGACATTATTTAGGATGTCCAGAATGATTATAGTGACTAAAATGTTCATTCTCCTATAAAACGCTTATGGACTATAACACTCTTGACAAAGACAATACAACACATATTTCAGATTAAACGCCTTTCTCATGGTGTGTGCAACCTACGCTGTACGCAACAGTACGAATTGATTTTGGGGCGATTTGCTACACATTATTACGGCGTAATACGCCGGGTACTTACTCGTTTCACATGTTTTTTCATTTACATACATTCTTTGGTTTAAACTTATTTACTCCGATTGTGAAAAAGTTCTTACAACTTAGACAAATCACGCTTGAAGTCTTTCACGAACCAGACAGTCACCTGTATTGATTAAAATACTTACCGATGCCATTTATGTTCCTTTTTTGCGTAGATTTGTTGACGAAAGTGTTGTTTTGAAATTGTATCTTCAATTTCCAGAATATCGCTTTAGGAATATATTATGCAAATAAGATCGTGCAAGCGTTTACGGAACTGTTCAAATCACGACGGAGTCTTTTGAAACCGAAACTAAAATGCTTTTTTTATTACTCGTATTTCGTATTTCTCTTTTTCTAATATATTTCCTTCAATTTCGTGTGCGACAATAACAGTTTACACTGCACAGCAACCGACCAGAGCGAAATTAGCTTTTATTATGACATTCACCGATAAACACATAGAATGCCGTAAGATGTGCATTACGCCACTTTAAACTGTCGCTTTCAGTTATTATAGTTTGTTCACATTTGTCTTGTAATTCTTTCATATATAAGGAATATGACATTTTTCCTCTTATTTCCATTAATAGTACATCAAAGACATTTTGAAAATCAAGTCCTTATTAGAAATATTTTTAATAGATTGTTTAACCTCAAGTATATATTTTTCATCTTTTAAAAGTGAGTTGTTCATTTTCCAATATGATTTTCCTTTAATTCTGTATCCCGGGAGTATTATTGTGTCATTAATGTCTGCTATTAGTTTATGTGAATATATTAGAAAATAATCGGGGCGTGTGTTTTTTTTTTAATTCTTTTCAAACAATGTGAATTATTTGAATTCCAAATATTTGTCTCGCTTACAATCTATTAAGTTAATTTCACTTTAACAATTTAGAGAACTTCATATCTTGCTTTCGGATTATTAATATTAATATAATTGTGACAGTCTATATCTGGATTAAAAGTCATCTCAACAATTATGGTGAGATATTCCTCCTCTGAGACACTACCATAACTCTTATAAAAAATCGGGTCATCTTTGAATTTATTAATTTCATGCTATATACAGTTATTTCCAGAGATGGCAATGTCAAGAATAAGTTTATTGGCTTCTTAGACCGAAGCCCGAAAAAACATTCGTATTCCCAGATTGAAAGTATAGAATTTTCTTCTTTTTTAGTAAAATGAATATCTTGTATGAAAAACATTGAGTAGGTTTTACTTTTCAAATATTGTAATGTCTCTTCTTTTATTTCTGTCATTTTGTCCTTGTGCATTCATGGAAGCGAAAGTAACGTTACTGGCCATTATTTAATTCAAAATACACTGAATGAAAACTGGCTGTCTTGATATTAAAAGCAGATGACTGAGCCAAATGTATGAAATAACATTTCTACTTAGATAATAACGCTCCATTTTCTAAGCGACATAAAAAAGACAACATTTTCTAACAGCAGGTACAAGACAATGGTATTGTCCTAGGAAAAATGAAAAGAAGATAAAATAGTATGAAACAGGAAATCAAGAGAAAAGATATATGTTAAACATAGAGAATTGTTTTTCACTAATACACTTATATATAGAGCTCATTCCTCATTACTCAAGGGACAGATTTTTTTTATGAAAATCATGATACAGGGAAGAAATATTTACTTATTATAATGATTTATAGTTATTTCCTATGGCTATTTCATTTACTAGTCATTCAAACTTATTACTGTAGACCACAAAACAATTCTATCAGTTCGATTTTTTCCTGCATGTATATATACTTACATACACATACACAACATATACGTATACACACCCATGAACATACCCATGCACACATCTACATACATGTGTATATACAAACATGTATATAAATATATAATTCACATATTTAATAGTGCCTTTTTATTAAAAATGTAAATACTTATTAGTTTACAAAATAATGTTTTAGCTATTCAATTTCAAAGTTAAATTTTGAATTTATCAGTTCCGCTTTCCCAAGTAAACACATACATATACACATATATACTCACCTTAACATGCACATATACATATCAACAAGTGCATGTGTGCATGTGTATTTACATGATTTCACTGTATCTTCATGAAACAAGAAATACGCACTATTATCTAAAATAATTCAACCAAAGCTTTATTACAGTATTTGCTTTTATTTTTTCATCAATTGGAACCATACTGGCGGACGGTACTAATATCCTAGCAATTAATTTGGTATGACCTTAAATATGTACAATTGTATATGGCAAGATTTTTATTTTCAATTTATGTTCATGGATGTCCGACCCACTATTACGTTAAAGTCTAGCAAGCGCAATTAAAATAAACGAATAAGAATAGTTTATAAGAATAAATAAGTAGTAGAAATGTTTCGTTTATAAAGTAAATTGCAACAAGACTGAGTTTGTTCAAAAGAAACTTCTTAACACTTTTAGAGCACGTACCAAAACCATATTCCCAAGTTAATAAATTCACTTATGCAGGTTTCACCTTTATGCTATTGGAATTTTACTTTTATTTCTCATAATATATCTAGTGACCAATGCTTGTATTTAAACGATAGTTTAAACGAGGCACAGGAATATCACTTGCTTACTATCTATATGTTGGTGCTCGGAATGAATTTCTACTTAAACAGTGCAATAAATCTTCGGTCACACGTGCAAACGGTCACCTGCTCGAAATGTGTACATACGTAGGTTTTGATCCTATTCGCTTTAATACTATTTTGGAACACGTTTTATTTCAGTAAAATCTAAAGAAACCTGCAAATAAAACTCCTTGAAATTCAGAACTACATCGACATAAAGCTATGAGAAGTTAAACTTTATCAAACGATGTTTTGTACATAGTATTTGATAAATGCCATCGAAATCATTACAGGCTGATAGTAAAAATAGCAGGGTTCAGATTCGATTAACTTGCCACAATCAGGCCTTATTGACAATGGAAAAAGCATTGAAATCATAGCTATTATATGCCGGGTATCGATTTGAGAATAACTAGTGAACATATGGGCAGTGTTCATCGGTTGATATATAGATTTAGTTTGGAAATAAATGTAACATACAGATAATTGCAACAACAAGTTGCATAAACGACAAAACAACAATGATATAGAGATTATCATTGCAATATACATATATGCGCCAAGAAATGCCCACGAATACCAAGGATAACACAAAAAAGAGAAAGGGGAGTTTCTCTTATTTCTATTTAATTGTCCTTGAATATTGATGGCATGCCATAGAAAGACATGTAAGAAAACAATTTTACCTGGACAAATTTGTCTCGGTTTAGGAGTCGCGTTTGAAAGTTTCGTAGAATATATGTTCCACATGTATAAATAGCAACAACTTTCAAAAACCGAGGACGTCTTGAAATAGTTACACTGTTGAGTTTCTTATCGCCGATTATTCTAATTGTAATTTTGAGATATTTATTAGCTAGTCTGGAATGCTAAATAATAACAACAATGTTTGAAAACCTTTCCGCAGGATCCGGAAATAATTATGAATAAGCTATTGTTGTAATGAATAGAACTGTTTTACATAAAATTCTGGTAAAATATAGTACTTATCATGCAGTGAATGTAGTATGTGATTATTATGTTTATACCCTACCAGAATAATTTGTCATAGATAAATAGGAAAACACTAATAACTACTTTTAAATCAATACTTGGTATAAGCTTAATGTTCCGTCGTATATGATATTCGCTGTTAATTAATGAACATGTAACAGTGTGCTATATCATCTTTAAATATTCATGTAGTATATATAATATAAATATTAAGCACTTGCCAAATGCACCTGATAATGTAATGCACATTTTCATTTTTAAAAGTACTTCTGAAGTTAAATATGACAGGTACAGAAGTTAAGCTTATGAGAGATCAGAATACCATCTGCAATAAAGTACACCACTACCATTATCCTACCAAGTATATAAACTACATTGATTTGCTCCATGTATTGTAATTGAACCTAAATTATATATCGAGTTGTTTTCTGGTGTTCTTTTTATTCTAACGCGATGTAGAACTTGATAATTCCTAACTACGTAGCAAAGACATACGAATTGCTTACTTGCACAAACACGTATCGGTCGTCGTAGTTATCGCAGTGAAAATCACCAGAGATGATCGTTACTTGCCTTCGTCAATACTAAACCGCAAACTGCACGCCATAGCTTCACTAGGCTAACACTGAACAGTTATTTTACGAGAAAACACGTTCATAAATCTGTTATTTAAAACATTGTTGTGTGCTGGCAGTGCATTTTTGATAAATTTGCAAGTATAAACAATTCAAAAGGACTTTGTTGCTGGTGATAGTAAATTGTTTTATATTATCTGTGTAATATCGTATTTTTTATGGAATCTAGCGATATCTTTTAGATATCAAAGAGCATTTTGAAATAGGACATTATGAGCAATATTCTCCGCCGGCAATGATCAACCACTTTCTTTATTAAAAATGGTTGATTTCATCTAGAGGACATTTCATGACATTTGTTCTGTGAAATAAGTAACGAACAACAAATAATAAACAAATTGACTATTGCATACCAACAAGTTATGAAATCATATAAAATACTTTAATAAAATAGTTAATTCGAGAATCAATGATTTGGAATATATTATTTTTCTAAATTAAAATAAGTCATTATTGTTTAAAACAAATAATGAGTGCAAACGTTACATACGAAATTGTGAACGGAGTTTCAGCAAGGAACGAGAATATAAAAACTAACTTGGTCAATATGTTTAATACAACGGACCTGGACTTTCAGCTTTTAAGACACCCACTATACATGGTGATTATATATTCGCTTGCTTATGCAACGATCATGGTGTGTGCTGTCGTCGGCAACGTTATGGTGGTCGCTGTCGTCACCCGGAACCAGAGTATGCATACGGTTACCAACTATTTCATCGTCAATTTGGCTATAGCTGATATAATGGTGGCGCTTATCTGCTTACCCATGACGTTGCTGTCAAACCTTTATTCTAGTAAGTCGACACGGTTTAAAATTTCACTATCTTAATATGCATGCAGTGTCTATCATTGTATAAAATGTTTATAAATATCAAAACTATGTCACCTAAATCATGGAAAAAAGCATTATTTTCTTATTTTTAGCAGATTGTATATTAGTAAACGATAAATGCGTTCAAAGATATGAACAAAGATATGAGTAGTGTTTGCCCATGAACATTCATACAATAAAGTACACGTATAGATGGCAGCAGACATATTATATAAGCAACCCATTTTGGCAATAATAAACCTTATTTATTTGTTATTAATACATGTTTAAATTTAAATCGGCTTATCTGTCCCCGGTTTCACTAAACTTCTCAAGTCCGTCCTCAAACTCAAATCAGAGATTTTCCAGAAATAGATTGAGATTTCCGTAAATCCTGTTTCACGAAACGTTTTTGAGAAATGTCTCAACTCAAGTTTGAGTATTTTCCTCAAATATTTGAGGCTCCTCCCTACCAATCTTTATTAATTTCCTCAAATATGGCGCTGATATCAATAAAGCCGGATTCGGACTGAAGTATCGATATTTCACGCGAACAATATCCAATAATATGGCTTGCGTCTACACGAGGTCATACAATGGGGCAGCTGACGTAATTATTTACGTTTTATCTACACGATTGTTTGACATGTTGAATTTTCGGATGTTGAATTATCGCTGTTTACGCAAACATAGAGCATATTTGGATCACATATATATTCATATATATATTTTTAAAATTCTGCTCTACGCTCATACTAGTGGATTCGAAACATGACTGACGACTGGACACTTGCAAGGTTCGTGTATTTATATTTGTTTTGCTAACTTCTGCTTCTCAATATAGATCTAGATCTAATTTTTATTTCATTATTTATTGTCTGTCAGATAAATTCAACGTCGAAACACACATTTGTCTATGCCGATACTCTCCATCCATTCCCGGCAGGGTATGTAACAATTGTAAGTTATACTGTATTTACTGTTATGTTGTTTTTATACATTTCATATATACCGGGTAATTGATGAACATCAATATTTTTGAGTAATATTTTCAAACTTTAGAGGCCTAGTGGTAAAACCATGTACTGTCAATCAAGGGTTGTAGGTTTTATCACCAGTGACCTGTTTCTCAACATAATATCTTCATAGTTTTATCAACGAGTCCATTCAAGTCAATTGTTCTGGTATTTATCTTGGCTATAGTAGTCACACCATCGTCCATTATTAATACATTAACTTGGACATTGTTATTCCTGTACTAGGCTACTTCCAACATTTATCTTTGAATTGCCATTGAAATTTTGGAACACTGGTGAGTTGGTAGTGATTGTTCTTAATTTTTCATCATAAAAAATATGTGCATTTTCTACAGTGCTTTGAACAAACATCATATGTTTTTTCGAATATTATTTCTTAACACAGTCCCAATATCTGATTTACTGTCACAAGTCGTGCTTCTCGCAACACATAATATAATAAACTGGCCTGGTCCTGGTGTACTACTTGACTGAATTCATCACTGAAAATTAAAGAAAGTTTATATGAGATAAAGAAATAAATGACAATGCTTGTTCATATGTAAGCTTGATTTACATCACCACCAGTTTCCCATATGGGTGATGCACCCAGAAGAGTGAACTGTTTAGTCTTTTTAGGTTTGTGGGGGATACTAGTTGTTCAGGAAATAAATATGTTAGAAACCAAATCATATGTTTCAGCTGGTTCTTTAACTTCATCACAAAGCACCATCACAAAGGTCCTCAGTTTAAAGTCCCATCTGAATGACTGTCAGCACTGTAAGTTAGCCAGCCTCGGGAATCAAACCCTCAACCCTGAGCTAGAAGTATCGTGCTCTACCGACTGAACTAATCGGTCTGGCTAAAAAAAAACGACAATGTACTTTAATAAAACAGCACAATATATGGGTATAGTTTGACTATAACGCTATAACTGGGCAGCAATTTCTGTTATTATATTTATGTTAAAAACATTGGACTAAATCTTATGGTTATAAACTTGCGTGTATGTGGAGATTTATGTTAAAAACATTGGACTAAATCTTATGGTTATAAACTTGCGTGTATGTGGAGATTATGTTATGTAACTAGCAGTCAAGGGGTTGCAAGCTCAAATTCCCGCTCGGCTGTCTCTGTGACGATTTAAATATATGTAAATTCAATAGTGTGTCTCATTTTCATTCATTTCTAATCGCTGATTCAAGTGGGAAAGTTGTCAGTTACTTGCACGGAGATTGGGTGACAAGTGGTCACAGGTTTTATACCCCTTAGATTCTCGGTTGTACTCATGATTATTTTATGTATTCCATAGTAAAAATAAGCTGAATGGAAGTTAAGATTGGAAATGAGATACTGCGAGATTTTGCATGAATATGTGAGCGTTCACAAAATCTCAATCAGTTGACTTTCTTTCTCTATACATGTATAGACTACATTAAAATTGCCATTGGCTCCTTTTGATCATTGCCACTCCTTTATTTAGTGCTTCTGTACACATTGTCTATGTCACGATATTAATTGGCCTTGAAACTTCATTTTCATTTCTCTTCATAGTTGATGAAACAACAACAGGTATTTCAAACACCGACATAAGAATCTCAATCCATCTTAAACATAAGCCTCTGTTTAGCATTCCTGAAATGTGTTGAATAATTTCTTATTTTCATAATCCATGTAACAATTTTCTATTTAGCAGGAAATACAGAAAGTACATAAATTCATTTTTAACATTTACTCATTTTATCCCCTGTCGAGTAGCAGAAAGGGAATATAAGAATACTGTCCGTTCATCCGTTATATATAAATACATTTTCTTAATAAAGGTTTTGGCTTTCATAATATAGTCGTTCAAAGTATATGTAAATGCAGATTCACTCTCACACACAGGAAGTAATTCACCTTTTATAGTTGTTTATCACTAGATATCAGAAAGTAAGTTATTATTATTATTATGTGATTCATAGATATTGATCAGTGAGTTATGTTAAAGCATTAATTTACCTTATACTCAGTTTCTTTGTGTTGATGTCAAATGATATTGGACTTTTCCTGCTTACTCGATGTGTCTTGTTTGTTTCCACTGTTCAAACACTTCCACATGTACATCTTACGTATAACAATGATCCATAACCTGCCTATATTGTTTTCCATAATGTCTTTTAATAAGAGTGATTCACCAAACTTTAACATACATCAGGTCAGCTCAATGTCAAAATTCAAGAATTGTTCTTCCTAGTCTCCATCCCGGTATGAATACTATTGTTTCAGGTAAATTCATAATGTATTCAGGGCTTTCGAACAAATTCACGAATGATTCATATCCGAAAATGAGTTATCCGAAATGTTACCACTACGAGTATTGGTTATATTATCGTAGTTGTTTCTTCGACTTCGTTTCGTACGAGCATTTCTGGTGGTTGAGAATGCAAAACAATATACTCTTCCATGCTTGTCGATCGCTTCCTTGACAAAACCTGTCTAATTTACATTTCTGACATTTCGAAATGAAAATACTTCGCTTTGTAAATATCCTAATGCGACTCGACTTTTAATTAAGCAAACTGCGAAATTAAACCCCGACATTGAAAGGAATAGAAAGGAACTATGCGCGTAGCAATGTGCTGTAACAACCCGCAGAAACGTCTTTAATGACATCTTGAAATTACGGTGGTATTTCCTACATGAATCTGGGTGTTTGTTGCTCTTTTGAGATAAAGAGTTTTAAGAAAGTCACATGACTCCCATTATTAATAATATAGTACTAATATGTTTGATATTCCCGGGTGGTCAGGCATGAATTCTGTACATGTAAGGTGTTGCTCATCGGGTTTTATCTTGGTCACTAGTAGATCTTAGCCAGTTTCAGCTATGATAACGAACAGTAACGTCCATATATAGACAAATAAATTGATAAGCATTTTTTCCCCTCAAATAATATATCAGAACAATATAGATGTAGATAAAAACGCATTTTTTACTTATTTGATAATTTTATCATAAAGAACAGTGAAGATGAATTATACAAATAAGTAGCTCGGACTGCGCCCTACTCCGCGCCTAAACACAGTTTATTGATCACGCCTTCTAAATGCCTGTACCATACGTGCAACTTGCGGTTCAGACTTAGATGACGTAAAAACACGTGAAAGGTAAGAAATATGTGACTATTCATTATCAAAACTGTTTTTTAAAAATCTAAATCCATAGTTCGACCCGTCTTTGAAGCTTAAACTTGTAGACGATGTCTCATAAACATCGGTAGTACGGTTTCTTTGAAAGGGTTGGAACCCATGTCGCCCTGCACACTCAAATATATATAGCAGTGTTAATATAAAAAAAGACTCTCATCAACATTATCTTCACTACAGTATACACACTGTGTTTGAACTCGATCGGTGAACTGTTACTGGTCGCTTGATGGTTATTAGCCCTCTTTTACAACTCGAGTCATTCTATAGTAAACTAACGATGCCACATTATCGAAACATGACTTCACGTCATGGTGTGACAGGGGCGTAGCAAATGATTTGGTGTTGGGGCGTCAAAATATAACATCAACATCATATTTTGAATATACAGTTAAACATTCACGAATTGAATTTGCCAATACAAATTTCCTATTTAAAACAGAATCAACAAATGCGACGTCCACTAGATTAAAATTGTCGATATACTCTTTGTGTACATTAATTGCCATCAGACTGTTCAAGCGATCTTGTGTCATTGTCGGCATTGTCGAGGTTTTGATTCTTCGGATACTATTGAAAGATCTTTCACTTATAGCATTGTTAGGCATAACCAACACTTTACTTAGCCATTTTCAATCACGCTCAGGCATCAGCTTAAAGTAACTTGTAATATCTGATAAGACAACTTCGTCCGGAATTTTATCACTTTCAAAAGTTCGTTTGAAATGCCTTCAGTTGGTTCAAGTCATCCCCATACAATTCTGAAACCGTGTCCAACTCCGACTTGTAGTTAGACTTAGTGACGCACTTCAACAGTAGCTGCTCAACCTGAAGATGCAGATTGAAACCGTCGTTATCATAGCGGTCTTTTATTGAAATGAGTCAAATCGATCGCTCCAAATTATATTTGTCTTAAATTCAATTCCACATACGAGTGATACTCCGCTTAGGCCTCTTCCGTTTTAAACGAGCTGGTATTTTGCATTTTCTAGGAAGTGGAGGGTCATCCACATACAAGTTCAGCTATTTGCGTTACCTTTACCCAGAATAAGTCAAAATTTTCATCGGTTCTCAGAGACGACAGGGTATTTGTAGTTTTCATAGCCACGTAGATTCTGCAGCGGTCATATCCTTTCGTTAATTAGTCGCGCTAAGATTGTCGGCGTTACGGAGGAGCGTTTCACCAAGTATAAGCCCAACTGGAAATCAAACTTCTTCATATGAACTTGTACTACCCTTATTCTGGCTTTCATGTCCGAATCTGTTACATGGTCTAAGGACCATTATCAAAATTCCATCAGATTTGAACAGTTCTATGATATACTAGCCATGGCATAAGCAGCATGAAATAAACAGTTTCCGTAGAAATATAGAATATAGAAATATGTATATAACAGCTGAACTTTTAAGTCCATAGTGAATTTACTATTCCAACGTGTAGGGCGTTTTAAGAGTGAATAAAGGTATTTATGTGCATGCATATTTTAAAAATACGTACACATACATTTGATACCGATCAGTGTCGTGCCAGTCTCACTCGATATTCTGTGTAGAGAAGTCAGTAAGTAAGGCAATGTATGTAAAGATCATTCAAGAATGCAAGCTTTTATAAACTCACACACAACTACTGACGTCACATCGTTTGTATGCGAGCGCAATCAATCACGCCAGCTAATACTTGTGTCTACTGCAAAATCGCCTAGCGGATCTGAAAAATGATGACTAGGCAACACAGAGGCATAGCATTCCCTGCTCGCCAAAATGACCATTTCAAAGCGCGAGGGTAAATAAAATCTTAAACTTCACTCAATTCCCAGCTTTTTTCATTTGGGTTAATAGACCTGATTCGGGAGATGTCAGAGAAAGACTAATACACAATACTAAAAGAAAACATGTTGATAGTTTCGTTGCACACAACTTGACATAATTATTTCGTTCTTATTTTCATATTTCGTTCTTATTTTCTGTACCACTTCCCCGCTCTCTGTACCCATCACATTTTGGCATATTTTGTTTGACCATGTTTTGTATCGAAGAATTTAGAAATATTAAACGTTTATATGTTATATGTAACAACATACAAGTAAGTATAAGGGTTGAATTCGGAATTAAAACAACGATAGAGGCCGATTTGGAAGGCAAGGTAAAGCTTTAAATGTCAAATTCGGCTCATGTCTGAAGTGAAAAAAATGATTTTTAAAGAAACCGTACTCCCGATGTTTATGAGATATCGTCTACAAGTTTAAGTTTCAAAAAACGGGTCGAACTATGGATTTAGATTTTTTAAAAACAGTTTTGATAATGAATAATAACATAATTCTTACCTTTGACGTGTTGTTTTAACGTCATCTAACTCTGAACCGGAAGTTGTACATATGGTTTAGCTGGCGTGATTGATTGCGCTCGCATACAAACGATGTGACGTCAGTAGTTGTGTGTGAGTTTATGAAAGCTTGCATTCTTGAATGATCTTTACATACATTGCCTTATTTCCATCTTCTCTTTTTATAACAGCGGAGAAAAAATATATAATTAAAGATGAACACAGCAATATTGGGTTGACAATAGCTTATAAATTATGCCACCACTTGTTTTCGGGTAAAACACAATACAGAACACAATTGGAAGTATGGTATGTTATGGTGGCTGTACATCTATATTATTAACTACAGAAACACTGTATTTGTTTTGAAATGTGTGAAATGGATTTGTTATGATTAGCTGAAATTTTCAAGGTTTTATCTTTAATTGTTTTTGAGAACCATCGGAATTAAAAGCCAAAATCGGGCGGGTTTTTTTTGTCGTTATGGTGTTGCACTTGAAAAATACCCTGTTTTTGAAGAGTTATTATTTTATAAAATCAAATGATATATTAGAATTTAAATACATTCAAATAATAACAATTTTATCCTGATTATTTTGATATAAAGTTCATAGCTATATTACAAACTTCGGTAAAGATATGCTAGTTTATGTAAAAGTTGTACTTCGTTATAGCTTTTCTCTCATTGTTACCAAAGCTTCATTATGCTTTGAACAAACATGTAATTAAAATATTATTCTTTACTGTGGTAATGCATTTGTATCTCCATATAATGGTTCAAGAACAAAATCAAGACTGGATGTTTTATTGTCTCAATGTCATAAAAAAATGTTATTCAAGTTTTAAGACCGAAATAAATTGTTCCCAAAAACATGTAGTGTCCGTAACCAGCCTAAAATCTCAAGGACTAAAGTAAGCTATACTCTCAAACAATATTTCTTGCACTAGCCTCTTAGATGAAGACTTTAAATATAAAAAGTTTCAGGCTGTAGATGATAAACTGTCTGAGTGAGGGGATCAAACAGGTTACGGACACTACACAAAACCTGTAGTGACCGTAACCTTAAATTTATAGCCCCACTTCATGCTGTGTCAATAGTAAAAAAATCGAGATTAAGTATGTTAGGTATGTTTGTATTCTTACAATACCATTACTTTTGGAACTTAAAGACATTTGGATGATGCAAATACTTGCTGAAAATTGATTGCATCCGATTTTTGATTGCATCATTTTCCTAATCAGCAGAACATATATACAACCTTTATTTGATAAGAAATTAATCTTGACCGTGATGATCTTATAATTATCAGCAGCAGATATTTACACAGTATGAAAAAGATAAAGCCAAAACAATTCATAAAACAACAGAAACTGGTAAGAATTTTCTAAGATGCATTTGTGTAGTGTCCGTAACCTAAAATTGATTAGGACAGTTAATCAAATATTGATTGAAATCTCTTTGGTCTCTACCGGCCATGGATCTTTCCCAACTTACTGGATAACTTTAATTGTGTGGTTCACAAAGGCAAAACAAATATTAAACATAAAACTTTGACATACATGTATATTCAAAAAGTGACAGTAACCATTTTTGAGATTAGCCATGAAAAAATGTTAGTGCTAGTTTAGGAACCATTGTAAAGAGGGCAGTCATTAGTAACAGGAAAGCCATTGGAACTGCCCTTGGCATTTTTCATCAATGTGAAGAAAGACTCCAATCAGAGCCTACCGCTTTGCAAATCAGAGAAAGACCTAAAAATCAAATAAATTTATACATTTAAAATGACTAGAAAAATTTGCTTTGTAAGAAGTGCAGAATCAGATTACAAACTGCTAATCAGAAATCTAGTCTGATATTGACTAGCACGCTCATCTTGAATTGGCCAGTGTGAGAATACACAATACTGTCCACCATGGGCAAACAGTTGTGAGGATGTTGAAGATTTTGACTTCACAGTGCATAGTTAACCAGAGGCATGACATCAAAGAAACTCCCAAAGAAATAAATAGTTGGGATGAAACTAGAAAATGGATAAACTTGACTAATGATGTTTAAACTGTTTAAAATGCACATACAGGGAAATTTGTTGCACTTTTTTTTTTAAATAATTTTTTTTTTATTAGTGTCCATTACTATTTAATACAGTAACTTAATTCTTGATTTAAAAATGTATGTTTATTTGAGCATTCACTGTTACATATGTGTTTTAGATAAAAGTTCATATTCATTGTATAGTATGATACTGATGTTTGTATGATCTGCTTTGAAAATATTCAAATGTTTATGACAAACTGATGTCAACAAAAAAATAAAAAATAATGCCATATTAAGGTTTCATTTATATTTGTTAAGTTTCGCAGCTATATCTTTAATTAATATCAACTCATAATATTATTTGAATTGATTAGTGTTTATTCATAAATTAGTTTCGCAATAATGATTTTAATTTTGTTTTGATGCAGCAAATTTTCTGTCGTGTCCGTAACCGAGCAGAATTGTCCAAATTTTATGGGGTTTTTTTTCCATTGTTCAAACTTTATTTTAAAATATCTTATACCTGTATGTGTTTAAAAGTTGAATTTCTCTTTCAACTGTCAATTTGTAGATTTTAGTGGCATTGATAGAAATCATTTTTTTATTTTCTCATATACCTTCATACTGGTTCCATCTTAAAAGCAAAAAATCCATTTTAGATTAGTAAAATGGTCTTGTTTTGTCAATATGATGTTTAGCGTATTGTGTTTAATGTCAAAATGACATTAAAACATGAATAAAAAATTTTTTTGTAGGATTAATGTTATAATGTAGTGTCCGTAACCGAACGGTATAGTACCAAATATAACATGTTTAATTACGTTTTCTGTGGTTCCTTCTTCAAACCGAAGTAAGTTCATTAACTTCAGACCATCTACTTCAATATAATACACTATTGTGGTGATTAGTTAACCTTCATTTTTACCCCCAAGTGCAACACAATTGTGCCCTTTATTGTGTTTTACCCGTTTGCATTGTCTATTTTACACCATTTTTCATTTAAACTTACCGCGTTTGAGCGCGAACTGTCAAAAGCAAAATGACGACTTTCTTACTTTTATATTGAAAACTCCGCGTTTGGGACGCTTGCGTTTGTTATAAAAAATCGTAAATATTCCCCTCAATTGAGGATCCTCGAATCTAAGTAGTAACATTTCGTGAAACAAAAAACAGATTCACACTTGAGTGGAACTTTGGGTTGAGGAAATACTCAGCTTGAGAAGTTTAGTGAAATCGGGGTCTGTTCATTTTTTAAATGGCTGATGGTGGTTTTTATTTTACAAACAGTTACATATACGCATTTATCAGGAGATATAATTGCGGCGAACACAAGTGCGAAAAGCAAAGACATTAAAAATAACTTAACTATTTAAAAGCAAACTATAAGGCTGGTCAAATCCTGTTGCTTTCATTTCATATGCACCAATCGATTATTCGACAAATCTCTTTTTTTTTAAACTGTCTAATGGAATTCATAATGGAATAACCGAAGTCATGTGTTTTTTTTATGACACCTTATCAACGCTTTATAATTGTGTTCATTTCTTATTGTTAAATACTAAAAGAATCGTTGCAATTTGGTCAAGTTAAAATTATGTACCAGTACTGCTCACGCTTAAAACTTACGAAGGTGTCCGTAGTCCAGCGGACAAGTTACTCGTCCAATATCCATCGGTGGCATATATTTTGGTCAAATATGAAATGAATTTTCTAATAAGATCCAGATGACTTTAAATATCAATCATTGTAATAACATTAGGTGATAAACCCCTTAAAAAGTGACAAATAGTCAAGTTAGAATACCACATCATCCGAACAAAATTACAACAGATTTTTTTTGACAGATTTAGTTAAGGAATGATGTTTTAAAAAACATACAGAAAGTTTACCAAAGTCTTAGATGTAAAAAAATGAAAAGAAATGGGTGGAAATATTGGTATTTAACGATAATTTGATCAAATATAATAGTTTATTTATCTGCAATACTTGTTGAGAGAGTATTATCTTTAAAGATTTTACTGTTGAAAATAGTGTTAATGATACTCATTTTAAAGAAAAATTGAACTACATCTACAAAATATTGACATAAAGCCATTTTATTGACATCGTGCATAATAATAACCCCACCCAGCAATACCCTACAGTGATTTTTCTAATTTTAAAACTGATTAAAAGTTTTCTTTTTTTTTCAATTTTTATTCACTAAATATTGAAATATATCAAGATAAATTAAACAAAAGGTAAAATTACAACAAAATTAATACGTCACATTCAACACCAGCAGAAGTAACAATAACAGCAACAACAACAATGGCAACAGTTATAGCTTTTAAGTTATGTCGGCATAAAATAAGTAACAAAATAACAATTTATGGAATATTATTTCTCGACTCAATAATTTTTTTGCAAAATATACAATGTATGTAGCAGAAAAAGTCGATTTCATATACTGTATCATTGTATTATGAGGAAAAAATACGCCGATCCTAAAGTTTGGACAGTAGTAATCCATGATGTGCGGTTGTCGTAATTATGAACAAAATGCCGAATGAAAGTTAACGCTTTTTAATAAGATGTTCAAAACTGTCAGCTATGATATTTACAAAAGTATGCACAGTGTTCTGGATTATTCACAAAGAAAGTCATAAAGTCACACAAAGTAATATCAGGTATTAGATGGTCACTACTTTAGATTAACTATAAATTTTGAACCGTTATTGCACTATGACTATTCACTAATTTCACAAAGTCCTTAATTTCCACTTTACTGCCTTTAAATTCACAAAGTTCTATTTCTTAATCACAAAGTTTTACTGAAGTTATATTCACAAAGTTGTTATATTTTATATTCTGAAATCACACAGTAGTCACAAAGTAATGTTTATCACGAAGTTAAGTTATTAGATTATTTCTGAATCACAAAGTAATATCACAAAGTTTTTCCTATATTTTCTTACACAAAGCTATACAATATCATATTCTCTTAATATTAATGTTCTTATTATTTCCCACAGTCTTATCTCTATATATACTGACAAAGTTATTGTTTGACTTTGAAGGTGTGAATATGGCATCAAAGACTTCCTTCTCATCAAGGTGTAAAACCATATGTCAAAGTAGAAGTGATAGTTAATAGTGAAATAATACAATTTCCTGCTTTGAACATATTGAGATAATTGATATAGTTAAGTTGGCATTTTTGAAATTTTAACAAAATATCAATTGTAGATTTAACAAATAACGGTAATATGTATATTATATAGTTTGAACAAAATTGTTTAACATAATTTTAAGCTAGGCTGTTTTACAGCTTAATCAAGTGAAGACAAAGTCGCCTTACAGACGACCCCGTTTAAAATCAAGTTATAACACCAACATCATGACATAATTGTCATATTTTAAATTAATTTGTAGATATATCATTTTATAAAAACAGTTAAAAAGTTTTGTTTTTTTTCAAAATGAGTGCATGTTCGGTTATATGTCTAATTCTTACAACTTGCTAAAACATGTCACACCGGTAAACTGGATTATGGATATTACGTCGAAGCAATCACTGCTGGCTTCAACTTGACAGGTTTGTTTTTAAAAACGATTGCTAACGTTTTTTATGCGCACTTACTCTGCGCACAAAGGGAAGCAATTTTGTCGAGACCTGTCAGAGTCACTACATACCGCTAAACTACAACTGACCCTATTTCGAATGGCACAATTATTTACGGATACACCTAAATTTGGTCTCTTATATTCAGTTCAATATATGAATTATGCATACTGGTATAAAAAAATTGTTTATAGCAATTAAACCTCGATATGAAATATGATAGAAATCTTAATATTTATATAAATATGCTCAATAAGTATAAAAACGTTAATTTTGCAACTGCAGTTTATATAACGACGGCATACTTTATGAGCTATTTTGTTTCAAATTACACGGTGAAGTGTATTTTTTTTCTTTGGTTGTCATTAGAGTATGTATCAGAGAGTATTTTGTGAGGTTTTAAGCAACATTTATCCATACACTACATCAGAATATTAAAAGAAAACGCTGTATTTTTATTACAAAATTGAAAAACAATTGACACTCTATCAAAATGATTTTGTTTTTGAAAACCTTAAACAGTTAAATTTAAGCTTATAATTACCATTTCCATGAAAATGAGTATTATATGCACGCATATATGTAAAGTTTTAATTAAATATTAGATGTAAACAATTTTTCGCGTTGCTTGTTAAATCTACATTATTTAGCCAACTTTCAAGGACAGGTATGTTTATAAGGAGGTACACGTGTAATACCAAACAATCTGTACGGTAACATGCGTTTTTTATTTCTGATATTGCATGAACATACATAAAACTTAAATACTGGGAAGTTTCATCAAATTCTATCCATAGGAAAAATGCCACAAAAACTATAGCAATCTTCTTTAAAGAAGATATACAACAACAACTACATTTATTCTCGCATTACATTTACATGTAAAAATGTGAAAAAGTACAAATATTATAAAAGGTAGTGTTAACTGTGTTGGCTAGTCCTCTCCTATCACATCCAGTGTATACCAAGTCGGGTCTGCGCACGGCTCTCATTGACCATCGTCATTAGACTCGACTTATACCGCCGTTGTCACGCACACGCCGATATGGATACACACTGTCAGAAGACACAGTGAGGTAGCCTTGGATAACAAGGGCGTTCATAGAAAATCAGGATCTTTGATTCAGTGTTGTGCTTTATTTAATATTGATAGTACAATCAATTACAAAATAAGTTCTAATTGTTTTCTTCTACAAACAAGTGCTGCACATACATTTACAATTAATAATAGCAGATGTCTAGGATGTCGTCATAAAGACCCTGTAACTTTGTACATTTTCAATTCGGCAATTGAATGTTCTGCACAAAATCTATATTTTCGAATATGTTTGTTTAGTTTAACACATTTTCTGCATTCTTGACCTCTCTTTCTCGCAAGCTGTGTAACCCTATATGGTGTCATGAGAGAGTTTGGGCATATCTTATCCCCCCAGGAGTACACATTGGTTTTGAAAATGTAAATCTGTCCGAATTTGAAGCATGAGCCCAAATTGTTGCGCGTCATTTTGATGCCCTTAAAACCCACTTTCAATGAACCGTATGACTCCTTACACATCTATTACAACCTGAGTATGTATACAGTGAAATCCCCGGTGACCAGAGTAGTATTGTTCTTGGGGCTCGGTATCTGGTCTCTGGATTTCATGTGATGTACCATCAATGGCACCAACGGCATCAGGTAATTTAGGCCAAACCCATCGCATTGTCAGTTACTCATCCATATGTGGCCAAGTCACGAGATATCAGAATTTTGGTATAAGTCTCAGGATTTCGTGACTCACTGTCGACTTACTTATGTTAAATATAGTTGCTAACATGTGATATGTAGGATATGTCCTTAGCCAAATTACAAAAAGTAGAACTCGATTCCTTATAGATAACATATGTTCCCTGTCATCATGAATAAGAAGTAAATTTTGAATTCCAGAAAGGTCTCCGGTGTCTCACCAGTAATTTGATAGAACTGAATCTATTGTCTGAAAAGTTTTGGAAGACGTATATACCTTCATATGTATTTACATCTTCTGAAAATGTCGAAATCGATGTCAGTATCAGGTGAGTGTGGTATACACACGAGAGTAATCAAAATGTCAAAACCTGGTGAAAATACTCAGTATGGTCGGGCGGAGGTTGTATCAAAGCCGGTAATTATGCAACGACTGCACGCCGCTGTCGTCTATCAAAAACTCGCTGTCGCCGATCCATAACTCGTCGTCTATCTATAACTATAAAGAAATATACTGTACCAAAAAAGAAACTTTCGCTTAGTTTGAATGTGAATATTTTGTTAACATTTAACTAAATTTGGCTGAAATCTTATATTATAATTGTTTTATCCCACAGGCTGACATAAACAAGCTTGTGCTCTCAATGCAACGTCACTGTCAAGCAGTCATCATCGCACGCGGCGGCCACACACGCTACCGGGCTGCGTTCAGCACCGTTAAACAGCAAACATGTTTAATGTCTGGTCCCTAAAATTGTTGCGTACTGTCTGCTAATTTGAGGTTGAGCCAGTGTCAAGGAAAATATGTAAGCTAACGTTATCAAACGTTTAACCGAGCTGAACGCAGCCCTGATAACCCGATTTTGAAATCCATCCCTTCCTGTTTTAAATTCAAATCAAACATAAAATTGATAATTTCTGTCCAATTTAGCTATTTCAATAGATTGATAAGACATAATTATACAACAATTTCAGTCAAATTTAGTTAAATGGTAACAAAATATTCAAATTTCAAACTTAGCGAAAGTTTCTTTTTTGGTTAAGTATAGATACACTGTATTAATTGTATCGAAAGTAATTTACATGTACTGGCTACTCCTCTGCGTAATTGTTTATCTAAGAGCTCGATTTTCACGTATGGAAAGAAGTTGTACCTTATGGTAGGCTGACAATAACAAATATGAACGGCGGTAAGTTTACAGTTTATTATAATATACATGTAGTCGGTTTTGACAATTTCAACGAATTAAAAAATACAGTGTTTTAATATAGAATAAAATATCCCCAAACCCAATTGTCTTTTGTTAATGTTGACTGTTTATGGGTATACATCCCTATTGTCCCGGATGTCAGCAAAGTTAGCCAAACTGATGGCCACGGGAGGAGAGATAGAAGACGAATATATACGGTGTTTAATTGATAAGATTGATACCTATTTTTTTACTCCCGCATCTGTTTTCTTATCATTTTTAAAAACGTTGGCATTGTCTATAAAAATATCGAAATTCATTTATCGGAATAACTCTTTGAAATTTTATAACGAATGGAATTATTGTCTAAATTTCCAAAGAAATAATTTCCCTCGAATATTTCCAAATGCTTTATGTTTTAAAGTTAATATGCACATTTCATGCGTGAAGTTGAACAGATTCGAGAAAACGAACGAAGACATGTACGAAATGTGCCTCCGGTCCCCGCTAGGCAACAGGCAGATGCCCCTGGGACTGACGACGAGCAACCTGGACCTGCCCCGCAGATCACAGGGACGCTATGGCAGATACGTTATCAGACTCCGAATCTAATAATGAACCGGCAGCACCAGAACCTCGAAAACGCCGACGAGGTCTGCTTAATTTAATGAGAGAAAATCATGAACTGTACAATATTTTATGAAAAAGAAGGTGCCACGACTTATGCGCCATTTTGGGCTTGAATCTTCAAGTGACGATTAGGAAATTAATGTAACAGTAATTTTATTGATGGACAATGATATTTTTGTTCAACCAGGAATTTATTTTATTATTTTTGTTAGTGATACCGTTTGAAAATAAAATGGTCAAGACATAATTTTGTTTGTATTATGCCTAAATACATTATTTTGAGAAAAAAACAATGTTCATTCTAAGCTATGTGCGACCTATGATATTTCATGCCAAAAACGTTTGAGAAAATCCCTTGATAATTATCGTAATCCAAGTCCGTATCGGCATCGGGATAGGTAGGAAATGCCTAATAGTGAATAACTATTGGTCGGTTCGCCGTGATTGAAATTACATTATTTGACTACATTGGGGAAATCGTGCCATGTGCACTTGCGGCAAGAATAGGATCAACAGTGTGGACTACTATTATTTACTATCAATTGCATCCATGTCATTGATATATTTGACGTTGTAGCAAGAAGCCGGTGTTAAGCATGTTTGTAAGGAATTAATTACACTTTCTTATAAGTATGCGTACAAATTTGCATAAGTTGATGAGTTCGATTTCGTTTTGCGAGGACAGCACGCAGTTTAAATAGGTAATGACTAAGGATACGAAGGAAGATTTACAAGTTGTTTTCAAAGCAAATTGTTTTATTGAAATGACTCTATACACTGATGAGAAAAAGAAACGCCTCATTCTTACTCATTCAAAATTAGAAAAGAACAATTCCATTCGCAAATTTCATCATTTATGAGAATTGATGGTTCATTAGACAGCATTTCATGGTCGCATTATGCTTCAAATTTTTAATTCCAATAGACTGTTTAGAGCAATTTCACTGACACAATCAGTAGCGCGTATGGCCATCTCTACTGGCAACCTCAGCAGCAAGACGTCGCCCGGGGAACCGCACCAGTTTCGTAGCAGATACTGTGGGATTCTGGCCCACACCTGGTGGAGCGCTGTGTCAGCTCCTGGACGTTGGCAGGCTGCGGTTGACGTTGATGTTACTGCCGTCCAAGGTAAGCCCAGGCATGTTCAATCGGATTGCAATCATGTGAACACGCCGGCCAAGGCAATATGTCAATGTTGCGGGTCTGTAAAAGGTTCCTGGTGATACATGCGTGAGGTGACGCGTTGTCATGCTGGAAGACCAGGCCTTGACGTTAGCGGAACATAGGGACAACCACAGGACGTAATATGTGGTTGATGTAACGCCTGGCTGTGAGATTACCTTGGCACACGACGAGTTGGGACTTAAACCTATGGTTGATGGCTACGCAGACCATAACTCCTCCCCCACCGTAACGACAGAACGCAATTGTTAGCGTAGCGTTCATGACGTCGTCTATAGACACGGATACGTCCGTCGACAATCTATAAGCTGAAACGTGACTCTTCACTAAACACTACGTTCTGCCAACGCTGACCGCGATGGTGCAGGCCCAAATTAGACGTTGGTGACGGTGACGTCGCGTAAGAACTGAACCACGGTAGGGCCTGCAGTAGCTTATTCCCCGTTCTCTAAGCCGATTTCTGACTGTATATCGACTTACAGGGCGTCCACGGTTACCTAACACTAAACTTGACGTGGATTCAGCCGTCAGTAATCTGTCACGCAGATGGCATTGATGTATGTAAGTATCCTGCCGTACCGACGTTACACGCGGTCTACCTGAACGTGGCCTATCGACAAACGTTCCTCTGTCTTTGAAACGGCAAGGAGACGCAATATTGTCGAACGAGACGTTAAAACGTCTAGCGACTTGTTCTTGCGTTTGCCCACATTCAAGCATGGCCAAAACTTGGGCCTTCTCTTTGTAATTTAGCGTCAGAATTATCAGAAACTGGATAATTGTCAGAAAATCTCTGAAAATATGGTTGTATGTCGAATAACTTCATGTACATGTCTGAAATTCACTCGATAAAACCACATGGTTGACACGCACGGGCTGCACGAGGAAATCATGAGCAGGTACATGAATTTGACAATGAGCTGAATAAAATCGTACGAGTTTCGGTTGGTTGGGTTTGTCTGTCAGAGTACATGTACATTTCTGACATTCCCCCCAAATTTAAACTATGTAACGAAAATAACGCCAATTTTCGATGAGGCGTTTCTTTATCTCGTCTGTGTAGTATGCCTTTATTAGAACTTCTCAGATCTGCATTCCAGGATTGCGTGTACTGGTCACAAAGTGTCTGCTTGACGGATCTATTTATAGTTTTGCAGGTTACTGATTAATTAAAAAATATGTCTAACCTGCCAACGGGCGTTAGTGTATTGATTATGGCTGAGCTCCATTTAAAACTATGCGGATTGTTGTTTAACATGTAGATATATATTATGGACAAATATTTGGTTTTCTTTTTTTTATATAAAACTTTTATTCAATATCTACATCATAATTTACATTATAAAACATCACATATTCATAAAACATTACATATCACATTTAATCAACTCATTCAATATACATATAAACATATCATGAATAATTCCAAGTATGTTAGTAAACCTTTAATGAATTGTTAAACACTTTAAATATGCGCATGTTTTACAATGTGTTGGTCCTTTCTAAATATCGAAAAAAATAAGATATATTCTTATTTAAATAATGCAAATACACCAACCCTCGTGCTTCTGCAATTACTTACTAAATATGCTTTATAAATACAAAAAACCTGCAAGGGCTAAAATAGTATTTATATTATTATATTCTGGGTAGCCATTTTTTTTCCAATAACTATGTTTTTCAAAGTTTTCATTACTGCTGACACGACACAATTTTTAAAAATATCTGTTATATTAGTCCAAAGAGATTCTACTTCTTGGCAATCAATGAAAAGATGTGTGTATGTTTCTTTTTCACCACATACATTACAAAAAGGAGTTTGACATATTACCCACATATGTTGCATTTCATTGGAAGGAACTAATCTAAAAAATAGTTTATATTTAAACTGTTTAAGTCTATTGTAATGTAAAGTGTGCATGAAGCTATATATATTTTCCCAATTAAATATTGCGTTTAGGTGCATATTCCAATAATCATGAACAAATGGTTTTGTAAATTTAAGATTAATCAAATAGTTGTATATTTGTTTATAAGTTGATGTTTTCAAGTCAATTACTTTTCCATCTTGAGTATTAATATCAATATTGTGTTTTTACTAGTGATTGTTTTGCTTCTTCTGATATTAATATATTTTCCATCGTTTTGGTATTACTAGTTTAACTATGCTTTATTGAGATATCCAATTGGATTGATCAATTAATTTATTTAAAATTCCTTCTTGATTTATCACCCCATTTTTAGTAATTATATCGTTTATAAATATTAGTTTAGTTTTTATCTAATTGTTGAATATTAAAAATTTACCATTTATTTTGAGTTCTTTGTTTCTCCAGATATTTTGTTTTCTGATAGATTAAAAGTCTTAACACGGTTTGTTTTTTTCACTTGAATCCAACAGTTAATAAGATCAACATAAAATTCAGGTATTGGTTGTTGACCAGGAATGCTATTAGAACTGTCTATATTCATTTAAAAAATTAAGTAATTTTCTCCAAATGTATCTAAAAAATATCTTGGCAAGATTTTCCAATTCGTTTCATCATCATTAGTTAAAACTCTAATCCATTTCATTTTGAAATATTTGAAAAAGGAAGCTGGATCACACATTTCTATTCCACCTTTCAACTTATCACCAATCAATGTTGTTCTTTTTTTTTTTCACGCTTACCACTCCACAGAAAATTAAAAATCATTGTATTTAATCTATTTAAAATAGTTTGAGGTACAACTAATACCTGAACAGCATAAACAAACGTTGGTTATACATGTGTTATTATTATTTGAACTTTTCCAAAAAAAAGTTAGTTTTCTTTTTGCCATTTTTTTATTGTTAAATCACATTTTTCTAGTTTTGATTCCCTATTAAGAATATTACATTCGTGCCTATTGTGTCCAAAATGAATACCAAGTGCTTTAATTGGTTTTGTGCCCAGTTAATATTTCCGATTATTTCTTTACATGTTTTTAGCCTACCTATTCAAAGACCATCAGTTTTATTGCGATTTATTTTTAACCCCGAATGTTTTCCAGAGTTTTCTATTATATTAAGTGATATAACAATTTCCTGTTTTGAATTTAAAAATAATGTAGTGTCGTCAGTAAGTTGAGTATTTTTTGTTGATTTGATGCCGTTATGCGTTTTCACTTTGATACCTTGAAATCATATGTCATATCTTATGTTTAATGCCATGATTTCAACTACAAGTATAAATAATAAAGCAGATATAGGACACCCTTGTCGTATTCCTCTTTCAAGCATAAAAATCAGATTTCCATCCGTTATCAATTATGCATATCTGACTGTTTTTATATAACACTTTTATCAAATTAATGAAAGAGTTATTGAAACCAAATTTATTTGAAGTTAAGAATAAAAAGTCCCATTCGGCTGAGTCAAAAGCTTTTCTAAAATCTAAAAATATAATAGCGCCATCTATATTGAGTTTGCCTTATATTATACCCATTAAACTTGTTTTTGATATATATCCTTGTTGATCCATATTGATAATTTTTGGAAGAACTTTTTTGTAAATGTTTAGCTAATTCCCATGTGGCAATTTTATAATCAATGTTCAATATTGTTATTGGACGCCAGTTTTCTGTTTGGTCTTCTTACCTAATATAAGCCGATTCGAAAACCCTATCGTCCTACATTTTATATGAATTGAAATCGGATAATGGCCTAATTCGACGTATAACATATTGTTACAGAATTACATAGATCCATTATTGAGCTCCAAACCTGTAGTCCAAAATAAGGACAGAGCAATAAATTACTGTGAACTTCATGGATATGGGTCAATACTGGATGGAGATGAAGCATCGAAGCAGGAGCATTACATAATGCTGCGAGGCTTCTTTGTAGAGAGACATAGAGTGAAGCATGTTCGCATTCTCGGAGCTTGTTAGGGTCACAGTGGCATGTTGGGGTCACATAAGGTGAAATGCTCCCAGCCCAGGTATACTGAAGCATGTTCACATGTTCGGAGTCTATTGTGGCAACAGGAGCATGTTTAAAGCACTTTAAAGTTAAGAAAGTCGGTAAATTACCTCCCTTTACATTGAAATAAGAACGATTTAGGATGATGGATATCACCAGAATGAAAATTGGTATAATATATTTAATCACCGATTCTGTTTGTTACAAATCCAAATTCAATTTAAGACTGCGTCTTCAAAATATCATTGCCTGATCCAGGCACTCATCCGGCTTTTAATGTACCCTATTGGATTCCGCATGTATTAACTTAACTTTTGGTTTTCAGTATAGTAAAACATTATGTAATAATTGGAGACAACTGTTTACTATTTGTCAGGTATACTCGTATATGTCGTTTTGGATATTGTTTTTTTAACTAGGTATAGACCATGGACTAAGGTAACTTGGTACAAACTTTGTATATGTATATATATATACTGTAATAATATTAATAACAAAACATTAAGATGTAGTAATTAAGTGCAAATGTTCACTGTTCGTCAGAAATATGTGTCGTTTGGATATTGTATAATGAACAGTGAACGTTGATCGTTACAGACCGAAATTCAATACCACTTGATACAGATCATGTATTTGCATGTAATGTAATACTACATTTAATTATTCAAGAATTATGCAAGTGCAAATGTTGACTGTCGGGGTTTGTCGACATGTGCCGTTATGTTGTTTGATATTGTATATTGAAAGTTAAATATCGCTGGTACAGACTGGAGTCTAAAGCCGATTGATGTTTAATACCAATAGTACATGTACATCATGTTTTATGTAAGTGCAAATGTTGACTTTTGTCAGGAATATATGCTGTTTGTTATGGACTGTGTATTTGTATAAGTAATGTATTATCAATAATACAGTTTCAGTTAGTTTAGTGTTACCTTTTTTGCCAGGAATGCATTACATAATGTGCATTGAGCAGCTTGGTACAGTCCTGAGTCTTAAGGTCGTCTGGTACGAACTGTGTATTTGATTGAATATCTAAAATAATAATAATACGGCATGCTATATGTAAATGCAAAGATCGCCTTTAAACAGGGAATGTTTGTCGATATTCCATGTTTGGCAGCTTAAACCCGCTTGTTACAGATTCGAGCCTTAGGCCTGGTTACGGACTGATTTTTGCCTTAGTACTGTTGTACTACTAATACAATAATTATGTATTTTGTTAGTGCATACGTCTATTTTTTCTAGGAATGCGTATCGTTTTAATAGACAGTATATAATAATACAGTTGTAATTATTTTAGTGCAAATATTGCATCGTTTTGTCGGAAATGCATAAACATGTATTGATCAGTCTAAATTTGCTCTCTACTGATTGGGTTCCATGACAGTTTGATTCAGTCTATTTGTATATTAACCGTAAAGTAATCATGTAGAAATTATGTGCAAATGTTTATTGCATGTCAGGACTACATGTCGTTTGGATAATATGTATTGATCAGTTTTAAGTTGCTCGATATAGACAGAAGTCCAAGGCCGCTTGGTGTGGACCCTGTATTTGCCTAAGCATTGTACTACTAGTTATACCTTATTAAATATGTAAGTAAAAAATAATGACCGTCAGCATTATACGTCGTTTAAGATTGTATATGTCGTTTATTTCGGACTGTGTATTTGTACACGTGCTGCATTACATATACTACAATTTTATTTAATAAATGTAACTTTTCGTCAGAAATGCATTAACTATCGTACATTGAGCAGTTTAAAAATTATTGATATAGAGTCTTTAGGCCACTTAGTGCAGACTAGGTATTTGTAAGAGTATTTTAATAGTAATAATACAATAAGAGGGAATGAAAATAGTTTGATATCGTATATTGGGCAGTCCAAAACCGCTTGGTACAGACTGAAGTCCAACGTAGCTTGGTACGGACTATATATTTGACAATATTGTATATTGGGCAGTCTAGAACCACTTGGTACAGACTGGAGTCCAAGGCCACTTGGTACGGACTATGTATTTGACGATATTGTATATTGGGCAGTCCGAAACCGTTTGGTAAAGACTCGAGTCCAAAGCCGCTTGGTACGGACTCTGTATTTGACAAAGTATTATAAAACTAGTAATATATAATAAATTGCTAGCAAATGAATGTAAATGTTACCTGTTTGTCTAAAATGTATGTCATTTGTTATTGAATATCAAACAGTATACATTCATTAGGCACAGACTGGCATCTGAGAACGTTTGGTACGAATTGAGTACTTTTCTAAGTACCGTATTACTATTCATACATGATGAAATAGGCTTATATACGCGTAAAATGTTGCGTGTTTGTTAGGGATATATGTCGTTTTGATATTGTGAACATAATATTATAAATTTGCTTGGATCAGACTTGAACCTAACGCTGTCCATGTGGTTCAATTATGGAATAGTTTAGATAATGATTTTAAATATCGGTAATAGATTGACATTTAATTTAGTTGTCCGTTCTTTATTTTTGTTCGATGTTATAACGGCAATGCAAGTGACAATCCTATACTATGTTTTGTTCTGTTTAATTCCCTGAGTTTGCTTTGAAAAGAAAATAAATAATTTGTTTTCGTTTGAGAAAAGCGAATTCGAAAATAACTAATAGTACACCACTTGGTATAAGAAACGCGCGATTGTTAAATGTTTCTGCAAGTAATTGTGCGATTTGGATAAAACGAAACTGAAATTCGAAATACTTCCAAGAGCTATATACTTAATAAATACCATACTATTATTAGTTTTTGAAAATATATTTGGTTTTTGTTTGTGCCTTTGTATTGATTTTATAACTGTTGTGTTTTTTGCATTATATTCAACTTTAAATGTACAATTGCATGTGAAATTACTTACTTACATAATTATCCCTCATGGATACTCATGATGGATTCTTATAGTCTTACACAGCTGGCCATGTTAATATGTAAATTTATAAAAAAAAAAGAAAAAGAAGAAAATACAACGGCTAAACCAATTTCAATAATATTATAACAACAGCCGCAAGCAAAACAGTAAAATTGATTTTCATTTTCTTTCGCAAACTAGAGCATTCACGCAGTAGCAAAGAAGTCATCGTACAACTTACACCACGTTGAAACCAACCTTGTATTCATTTTCTAATAAGCACAATTGCGTTAATACAGATTCGAACAATCTAAACCTCACTGTCTGCATTTTCTATCATGTAGCCAGTGTTATGCTAAAGCACACTTATCAATATCTCTATTATTTATCATGTAGCCAGTGTTATGCTATACCACACTTATCAATGTCTCTATTATTTATCATGTAACAAGTGTTATGCTATACCACACTTATCAATGTCTGCATTATTTATTATGTAGCCAGTGTTTTGCTATACCACACTTATCAATGTCTGCATTAATTATCATGTAGGTAGTATTATGCTATATCACACTTATCAATGTCTTCATTATTTATCATGTAGCCAGTGTTATGCTATAATACATTTATCAATGTCTGCATAATTTATCATGTAGCCAGTGTTATGCTATACCACACTTATCAATATCTTCATTATTTATCATGTAACAAGTGTTATGCTATACCACACTTATCAATGTCTGCATTATTTATTATGTAGCCAGTGTTTTGCTATACCACACTTATCAATGTCTGCATTAATTATCATGTAGGTAGTATTATGCTATATCACACTTATCAATGTCTGCATTATTTATCATGTAGCCAGTGTTATGCTATAATACATTTATCAATGTCTGCATAATTTATCATGTAGCCAATGTTATGCTATACCACACTTATCAATGTCTTCATTATCTATCATATAGCCAGTATTATGCTATAGCACACTTATCAATGTCTGCATTATTTAGCATGTAGCCAGTGTTATTCCATACCACACTTATCAATGTATTCATTATCTATCATATAGCCAGTATTATGCTATAGCACACTTATCAATGTCTGCATTATTTAGCATGTATCCAGTGTTATGCTATAGCACACTTATCAATGTCTTCATTATTTATCATGTAGCCAGCGTTATGCTATACCACACTTATCATTGTCTTCATTATTTATCATGTAGCCAGTGTTATGCTATACCACACTTATCAATATCTGCATTATTTATCATGTAGCCAGTGTTATGCTATACCACACTTATCAATATCTGCATTATTTATCATGTAGCCAGTGTTATTCCATACCACACTTATCAATGTATTCATTATCTATCATATAGCCAGTATTATGCTATAGCACACTTATCAATGTCTGCATTATTTAGCATGTATCCAGTGTTATGCTATAGCACACTTATCAATGTCTTCATTATTTATCATGTAGCCAGCGTTATGCTATACCACACTTATCATTGTCTTCATTATTTATCATGTAGCCAGTGTTATGCTATACCACACTTATCAATATCTGCATTATTTATCATGTAGCCAGTGTTATGCTATACCACACTTATCAATGTCTTCATTATCTATCATATAGCCAGTATTATGCTATAGCACACTTATCAATGTCTGCATCATTTAGCATGTAGCCAGTGTTATGCTATAGCATACTTATTCATGTCTTCATTATTTATCATGTAGACAGTGTTATGCTATACCACACTTATCAATGTCTTTATTATTTTTTATGAAGCCAGTGTTATGCTATACAACATTTGTCAATGTCTTTATTATTTAAAATATTTATCAGATATGTATCCCTATACAGTAAGCATGTAGCTGTCGATGTCATTTTCTTTAAATGGTCCAGGTTATTAAAATAATGTTACTTCCTGACTATTATATGTATTGATAATCATAACAATTGATAAATTGCCTCTTTACTCGTTAATACAAGGTTATGTGTACCCCGTCAATATAATAAACATCTTGAGTTTCACCAACGAGAACTTCTATCGGTGTTTTGATAAATACAGGTTATTGTCAATGCCACCAATATACCAAATTGCACCAACATATTGTAACGATGATGTGAACCGATTCTTTGATTAATAATAGGGTTATGTCATAAATATCTCATGTTGCTACATGATATTATATCATTGTTTTGGTCAATATGTGGTAATGTTAGCGCCATCAATTTCGGACAAACATACAAAGAGGAATTTTGGTCCAATTGGTCAAATACGTGTATGTTAATATGTACTCCATCCATGTCGTAAAAAGATTAGAAGTTGTATCAACATTTTGTAACGAGGCTTCGTACCATTGCTTTATTCAACACACGCGTTCTTGTAGTGTTGCCTTTATCGATACGCGGTATTCCAGCCATGTCATTAAGATCTCAAAGTTCATAAACATATTGTTTCCAGGTTTTGTACTGGTGTTTTGATCTATACGCGTTAATGTGTACTCTATAACCATGTCATAAAGTGCTCAAATCTCATAAACATATTGTAACAATTTTTTGTTTAGTTGTTTTAAACAATACTAGGTATTGTGCACTACAGCCATTCCACAAATAGTTCAAAGTTCATAAACATATTGTAACGAGGTTTTGTACCTGTACTTCGATCAATACACAGTACTGTGAACTTCAGTCATGTCAATAAGTACACAAAGATCATAAATATATTGTATCGAGCTTTAGTACGGATGCTTTGATCAATACACGGTTATGTGAAATTCAGCCATGTCATTAAATAATAAAGTATCTCAACATATTGCAACAAGTTTTTGTACCGTTGTCTTGATCACTACATGGTAAGCGGCAATCCAGCCATGTCATAAAGAGCTCAAATTTCGTACAATAGTATAACGAGGTGTTGTACCGTTGTTTTGACCAATACACGGTTATGACTGTAAAGTTAGTAGGTAGTTCGCAGTTGGTAGTTGGGGATTTGAATAACCAACTACCGACCAGCTGCCAGTTGGGGATTAGGATTCGTTATTATAATTACTATTTTATTTTCATATTTTACTCGTGTTAATATGTTTAAAAATATAATCAATAATAAATGTATGTAAATTAATATAAAATCCGAATCCCCAACTGGCAGCTGGTTGGTAGTTGGCGATTCGCAGAGAATCCTCAACTGGACATTTTGAATCACCGTCTGTTAATCGCTGTCTGGTGATTATACTCGTTATATTGAAGAATCAACCCGGCAAAAGTGTGTTATTTATTATTACAAACTTATTTTTTATTGAATTGATTTGTTAAAAAAATAAAAACAGCGATTTTAAAGAAATCAGAATCCCCAACTGGCAGCTGGTTGGTAGTTGGCGATTCGCGGCGAATCCCCAACTGGACATTGTTAATCGCTGTCTGGTGAGTATACTCGTTATATTGAAGAATAAACCCGGCAAAAGTGTGTTATTTATTATAACAAACTTATTTTTTATTGAATTGATTTGTTAAAAAGATAAAACAGCGATTTAAAAAAAAATCAGAATCTCCAACTGGCAGCTGGTTGGTAGTTGGCGATTCGCCGCGAATCCCCAACCGGAAATTTTGAATCGCCTCCTGGTGAATAAACCCATGGTATTGAAGGAAAAGCGCGTGTTTATTTATTGTTATGAACTGTTTTTCTTTGGAATTGATTTGTTTTCGAAATCAAATATCGATTTGAAAAAAAAAAACGACTCCTATATTTGCCAATTTCAATCACCGTCTGGTGAGTATATTCGTTTTATTGAAGAACCAAACCACCATTGGTGGTATTATTATTCTAATTCGCCGTGAATCCCCATCTGGAAATGTTGAATCGCCTCTTGGTGAATATACTCATGGTATTGAAGGAATAGCGCGGGAACGGTGTTTATTTATTGTTATGAACTGTTTTTCTAAAGAATTGATTTGTTTTTTTAAAACAAATATCGATGTTCCTTCAATACCATGAGTATATTCACCACGAGGCGATTCAAAATTTAAAGTTGGGGATTCGCGGCAAATCGCCAACTACCAACCAGTTGCCAGTTGGGGATTCGGATTTTTTTTAAATCGTTGTTTTATTTTTTTAATAAATCAATTCAATTAAAAATAAGTTTATAATAATAACTTACTCACTTTTGCCGGATTAGTTCTTCAATATAATGAGTATACTCACCAGACGGCGATTCAAAATGTCCAGTTGTACTCAGCTTTGATCAATGCTCTGTAATATGTACTCGAGTCATATCATAAATAATTTAAAGTTCATAAACATATTGTAACGAGGTTTAGTACCGGTGCTTTATTAAACACTCAGTAATGGGTACTCGAGTCATGTGATAAAGAGATCAAAGTGTATAAACATATTGTAACAAGGTTTTCTACCGGTTGTTTGATCACTACACGGTAATGTGTACTACAGACATGTCAAAACGTGCTCAAAGTTCCTCAACATATTATAACGATGTTTTGTACCGTTGTTTTGACCAATAATACACGGTAACATGTACTTGAGCCATGTCATAAACGGCTCAATGTTCATAAACATATTGTAATGAGGTTTTGTAACGGTGCATCGGTCAATACACGGTTATGTCTCATGTCATAAGTATTTGAAAGTTCATAAGTATATTGTAACGAGGTTTTGTTACTAGTACTTTATTTAATACACGGTAATGTGTACTCGAATCATGTAATAAAGAGCTCAAAGTTTATAAATATATTGTAATGAGGTTTTGTACCGATGTTTTGATCACTCCGCGGCAATGTGCACTCCAGTCATGTCATAAAGATTTAAAAGTTCATAAATATATTGTAACGAGGTTTTGAACCGATGCTTTGATCAATACACGGTAATATGAACTCCAGCCATGTCATTAACTGCCCAATGTTCATAAAGTTATAGTGACGATGTTTTATACTGGTGTTTTTTATCAATATACGTTATACGTACTCCTGCCATGTCATTAACTGCTCAAAGTTCATAAAGTTATAATGACGATGTTTTATACTGGTGTTTTTTATCAATATACGTTATGCGTACTCCTGCAATGTCATTAACTGCTCAAAGTTCATAAAGTTATAGTGACGATGTTTTATACCGCTGTATTTTATCAATATGTTATGCGTACTCCTGCCATGTCATTAACTGCTCAAAGTTCATAAAGTTATAGTGACGATGTTTTATACTGGTGTTTTTTATCAATATAAGTTATGCGTACTCCTGCCATGTCATTAACTGCTCAAAGTTCATAAAGTTATAGTGACGATGTTTTATACCGCTGTATTTATCATGTACGTTATGCGTACTCCTGCAATGTCATAACGTGCTGAAAGTTCATGAACTTATAGTGACGATGTTTTATACCAGTGTATTTATCAATATACGTTATGCGTACTCCTGCAATGTCATAACGTGCTGAAAGTTCATGAACTTATAGTGACGATGTTTTATACCAGTGTTTTTATCAATATAAGTTATGCGTACTCCTGCCATGTCATTAACTGCTCAAAGTTCATAAAGTTATAGTGACGATGTTTTATACCGGTGTTTTTATCAATATACGTTATGCGTACTCCTGCAATGTCATAACGTGCTCAAAGTTCATAAACATATTGAAACGAGGTTTTGCATCGTGTGTGTGTGTGTGTGTGTGTGTGTGTGTGTGTGTGTGTGTGTGTGTGTGTGTGTGTGTGTGTGTGTGTGTAGTGTGTGTGTTTGTACTCCATCAATATTATATAATGCTCAAGGTTGTTACGAGGTCTTGTACCTTACTTTGTTAAGTAAGAGGTACATTGTAGTATGCATGTATGTCATATAATGCATTCATGGAACGCCTGAAACGATTCAGATGGTTCATTTTCATTTGATGTGGTTATATGCCATTCTGATGAGGTCACTTTACAATACAATGTGGTTACAAGTCGTTCGGCAGTGGTAACTTGGCATTTGGAAGTGGTTACACATTATTAGACAGAGGTTTCATGTCATTCGTCAGTGGTTACATGTCAATCGGCAATGGTAACATGTCATTCGTCAGTGGTTACTTGTCATTTGGCAGTGGTCACTTGTCATTCGGTAGTATTTATATTTCATTGGCAGTGGTTAATTGTTATGTTATTCGGTTGTGGTTACATGTCATTCAGCAGTGGTAAATTGTCATTCGGCCGTAGTTACATATGTAAGTCGGCACATGTTAATTGTCGTTCATCGGTGGTTAAATGTCAATCGGCAATGGTTACATATCATTCGTCAGTGGTTGCATGTCATTCGGTAGTGGTTACATCGTCATTCAGCAGTGGTTACATGTCATTGGGCAAGGGCTACATGTCAATCGGCAGTGGTAATACACCATTCAGCAACGGTTACTTGTCATTCGGTAGTGGTTTTATGTCATTCAGCAGCGGTTACTTGTTATTCGGCTTATTGAAAGGCAACTGTAACAATGCCTTAATAAACTTCAGACTTGGTCTAATGAAACGGTTTTAAATTTTCTAAGTCTAAAACAAATTATATGCATTTTTGTCCACTACGTTAACATCACGATGATCCCAATCTTACTTTAGATGGGACACATATACCTGTTGTTGAGGAAACACAATTAATTTTTAGGCCTTATTTTTTACCGTAAACTTACTTTTATTCCTTATCTTAAATATCTTAAAACAATGTGTAATAAAGCACTTAATTTATTGAATAGACAACGGCTCTATTGTATATGGATCCGCTCGCAAGTCTTACTTAGCGATGCTTGATCCTATACACAACCAAGGACTACGACTCGCCCTTGGTGCCTTTCGTACGTCCCCAGCCGAAGTCTTTATGTAGAGGCAAACGAACCATAATTATATTTAAGACGTGATAAACTGGCTCTTCAATTTGCAATTAAACTTTATTCAAATCCATTTAATCCTGCTTTAATCTTACTTTTGACCCCAACTATGAAACTGTCTTTGATAAAAAAATCTAAAGCTATTCGAAGTTTTGATCAAACCAAAACTCACCAAAGCCATTATTGACCTTAATTTAATTGCGAAGTACACAGTCTCACAAATTCCACCATGGACTTTGGAAAAGCAAAAAATCATTTTTGAACTTTGTAACAACATAAAATATGAAACAGTCCATTTTTCAAAGTAAATTTAATGAAATCCGATCGTCTTACACTCATTATTATCATATATATACAGATGGTTCTAAAGATGGAGATACCGTGGCTGCAGCTGGTGTTACAGGACAGCACACTTCAATGAGCCGATTACCAAACGGAGCCTCCATCTTTTCAGCTGAACTCAAGGCAATCGATTTGACATTGACTTATAGGTATTCAGCTATAGTTACTTGTTATTCTGCAGTGGTTACTTTTGTCATTTGGCAGTGGTTACATGTCATTCGACAGTGGGAAATTTTCATTCAGCTGCGGTAACATGTCATTCTACAGTGGTAAGAGGACAATCGGCAGTTGTTAGTTGTCATTCAGCAGTAGTAACATGTCATTCACGAGTTGTTAATTGTGTCATTTGGCAGTGGTTACTTGTCATTCGGCAGTGGTTACATGTCATTCACGAATTGGTACTTGTGTCATTTGGCAATGTTTACTTGTCATTTGGCAGTGGTTACATGTTATTCGGCAGTGTTTACTTCTCATACGGCAGTTGTTACACATTATTCGGTAGTGGATAAATGTCATTCGGCAGTGGTTAATTGCCATTCGGCTGTCGTTGTATATCATTCGGCAATGGTTATATGTCATTCGGCACTAGTAACATGTCATTCGGTTGCAGCTACATGTCATTCTTCAGTGGTAACAAATCATTCGGCAAAGGATTTTTGTCATTCGGTTGTGGTTACATGTCACTCAGAAGTTGTTAGTTGTCATTCGGCAGTGGAAACATGTCATTCGGCAGTGGTAACATGTCATTCAGCAGCAGTTACTTGTCATCCTGTAGTTGCACTAACATGTTGTAACCAGGTGTTTATTAACCTTTTCTTTGATTAATTCTTGGTACTCAGTCAATGTCAGTTGCACTGACATGTTGTACCCAGGTTGTTTACCTTTTCTTTGATTAATACTTGGTACTCAGTCAATAACAGTTGCACTTACATGTTGTTCCCAGGTTGTTTACCTTTTCTTTGATTAATACTTGGTACTCAGTCAATAACAGTTGCACTAACATGTTGTTCCCAGGTTGTTTACCTTTTCTTTGATTAATACATGGTACTCAGGCAATGTCAGTTGCACTAACATGTTGTACCCAGGTTATTTACCTTTTCTTTGATTAATACATGGTACACAGTCAATGTCAGTTGCACTAACATGTTGTACCCAGGTTATTTACCTTTTCTTCGATTAATACTTGGTACTCATTCACTGTCAGCACTAACATGTTGTACCAATGTTGTTTATCTTTTCTTCGATTAATACTTGGTACTCAGTCAATGTCAGTTGCACTAACATGTTGTACCCAGGTTGTTTACCTTTTCTTTGATTAATACTTGGTACTCATTCACTGTCAGCACTAACATGTTGTACCCAGGTTGTTTATCTTTTCTTCGATTAATACTTGGTACTCAGTCAATGTCAGTTGCACTTACATGTTGTACCCAGGTTGTTTACCTTTTCTTTAATTAATACTTGGTACTCAGTCAATGTCAGTTGTATTAACATGTTGTACCCCAGTTGTTTACCTTTTCTTTTGATTAATACATGGTACTCAGTCACTGTCAGTTGCACTAACATGTTGTACCCAGGTTATTTACCTTTTCTTTGATTAATACATGGTACTCAGTCAATGTCAATTTTACTAACATGTTGTACCAAGGTTGTTTACCTTTTCTTTGATTAATACATGGTACTCAGTCACTGTCAGTTGTACTAACATGTTGTAGCTAGGTTGTTTATCTTTTCTTTGATTAATACTTGGTACTCAGTCACTGTCAGTTGTACTAACATGTTGTACCCAGGTTGTTTATCTTTTCTTTGATTAATTCTTGGTACTCAGTCACTGTCAGTTGTACTTACATGTTGAACTCAGGTTGTTTATCTTTTCTTTGATTAATACTTGGTACTCAGTCACTGTCACTTGCACTAACATGTTGTATCCAGGTTGTTTTTCTTTTCTTTGATTAAAACATGGTACTCAGTCAATGTCAGTTACACTAACATGTTGTACATGTAACCAGGTTTTTACCTTTTCTTTGATTAATGCATTGTACCCAGTCAATGTCAGTTGCACTAACGTGTTGTAGCAAGGTTGTTTACATTTTCTTTGATTAATACATGGTACCCAGTCAATGTCAGTTGCACTAACGTGTTGTAGCCAGGATGTTTACATTTTCTTTGATTAATACATGTTACTCAGTCAATGTCAGTTGTACTCACATGTTGCACATGTAACCAGGTTGTTTACCTTTTCTTTGATTAATACATGGTACCCAGTCAATGTCAGTTGCACTAACGTGTTGTAGCCAGGTTGTTTACCTTTTTATTTGATCAATACTTGGTACTGAGTCAATGTCAGTTGTACTAACGTGTTGAAGCCAGGTTGTTTATCTTTTCTTTGATTAATACTTGGTACTCAGTCACTGTCAGTTGTATTAAAATGTTGTACCCAGGTTGTTTATCTTTGCTTTGATTAACACAAAGTAATCAGTCAATGTCAGTTACTCTTACATGTTGGACATGTAACCAGGTTTTTACCTTTTCTTTGATTAATACATGGTAGTCAGTCACTGTCAGTTGTACTAATATGTTGTACCCAGGTTGTTTACCTTTTCTTTGATTAATACATGGTACTCAATCACTGTCAGTTGTACAAACGTGTTGTACCCAGGTTGTTTACCATTTCTTTGATTAATACATGGTACTCAGTCAATGTCAGTTGCACTAATATGTTGTAACCGGGTTGTTTACCTATTCTTTGATTAATACATGGTACTCAGTCAATATCAGTTGCACTTACATGTTGTACCCAGGTTGTTTACCTTTTCTATGATTAATACATGGTACTCAGTCAATGTCAGTTGCACTAACATGTTCTACCAAGGTTGTTTACCTTTTCTTTGATTACTACATGGTACTCAGTCAATGTCAGTTGCACTTACATGTTTTAGCCAGGTTGTTTACCTTTTTCTTTGATTAATACATGGTACGCAGTCCATGTCGGTTGCACTAACATGTTGTACCCAAGTTGTTTACCTTTTATTTGATTAATACATGGTACTCAGTCAATGTCAGTTGCACTAACATGTTGTACCCTGGTTGTTTACCTTTTCTTAGATTAATGCATTGTACTCAGTCAATGTCACTTGCACTAACATGTTTTACCCAGGTTGTTTACATTTTCTTTGATTAATACTTGGTATTCAGTCAATGTCGGTTGCACTAACATGTTGTACCCAGGTTGTTTACCTTTTCTTTGATTACTACATGGTACTCAGTCAATGTCGGTTGTACTAACATGTTGTAACTAGGTTGTTTACTGTTCCTTTGATTAATACTTGGTATTCAGTCAATGTCGGTTGCACTAACATGTTCTACTCACGTTGTTAACCTTTTCTTTGATTATGACATGGTACTCAGTCAATGTCGGTTGCACTAACATGTTGTACCCAGGTTGTTTATCTTTTCTTTGATTAATACATGGTACTCAGTCAATGTCGGTTGTACTAACATGTTGTAACCAGGTTGTTTACCTTTTCTTTGATTTATACTTGGTATTCAGTCAATGTCGGTTGTACTGACATGTTGTACCCAGGTTGTTTACCTTTTTTTTAAAAAATACATGGTTCTCAGTCAATGTCAGTTGCACTAACATGTTGTACCCAAGTTGTTTACCTTTTCTTACAATAATGCATTGTTTTCAGTCAATGTCATTTGCACTTACATGTTGTACCCAGGTTGTTTACCTTTTTCTTTGATTAATACTTGGTATTCAGTCAATGTCGGTTGCACTAACATGTTGTAACCAGGTTGTTTACCTTTTATTTTATTAATACTTGGTATTCAGTCAATGTCGGTTGCACTAACATGTTGTACCCAGGTTGTTTATCTTTTCATTGATTAAAACATTGTACTCAGTCAATGTTGGTTGCACTAACATGTTGTACCCAGGTTGTTTATCTTTTCTTTGATTAATACATGGTACTCAGTCAATGTCAGTTGTACTAACATGTTGCACCCAGGTTGTTTATATTTTCTTTGATTAATACATGGTACTCAGTCATTGTCGGTTGTACTAACATGTTGTAACTAGGTTGTTTACCTTTTCTTTGATTTATACTTGGTATTCAGTCAATGTCGGTTGTACTAACATGTTGTACCCAGGTTGTTTACCTTTTTTTTATAAATACATGGTTCTCTGTCAATGTCACTTGCACTAACATGTTGTAACCAGGTTGTTTACATTGTCTTCGAATACTACATGGTACTCAGTCAATGTTGGTTGCACTAACATGTTGTACCCAGGTTGTTTATCTTTTCTTTGATTAATACATGGTACTCAGTCAATGTCGGTTGTACTAACATGTTGTAACCAGGTTGTTTACCTTTCTTTGATTAATACTTGGTATTCAGTCAATGTCGGTTGTACTAACATGTTGTACCCAGGTTGTTTACCTTTTTTTTATATTAATACATGGTTCTCAGTCAATGTCAGTTGCACTAACATGTTGTACCCAAGTTGTTTACCTTTTCTTAGAATAATGCATTGTTTTCAGTCAATGTCATTTGCACTTACATGTTGTACCCAGGTTGTTTACCTTTTTCTTTGATTAATACTTGGTATTCAGTCAATGTCGGTTGCACTAACATGTTGTAACCAGGTTGTTTACCTCTTATTTTATTAATACTTGGTATTCAGTCAATGTCGGTTGCACTAATATGTTGTATCCAGGTTGTTTACCTTTTCTTTGATTACTACATGGTACTCAGTTAATGTCGGTTGCACTAACATGTTGTACCCAGGTTGTTTATCTTTTCTTTGATTAATACATGGTACTCAGTCTATGTCGGTTGTACTAACATGTTGTAACCAGGTTGTTTACCTTTTCTTTGATTTATACTTGGTATTCAGTCAATGTCGGTTGTACTAACATGTTGTATCTAGGTTGTTTACCTTTTTTTTTAATAATACATGGTTCTCAGTCAATGTTTGTTGCACTAACATGTTGTACCCAAGTTGTTTACCTTTTCTTCGAATAATGCATTGTTTTCAGTCAATGTCATTTGCACTTACATGTTGTACCCAGGTTGTTTACCTTTTTCTTTGATTAATACTTGGTATTCAGTCAATGTCGGTTGCACTAACATGTCGTAACCAGGTTGTTTACCTTTTATTTGATTAATACTTGGTATTCAGTCAATGTCAGTTGCACTAACATGTTGTACCCAGGTTTTTTACCTTTCTTAGATTAATACATGGTACTCTGTCAATGTCAGTTGCACTCACATGTTGTACCCAGGTTGTTTACCTTTTCTTTGATTAATACATGGTACTCAGTCAATGTCGGTTGAACTAACATGTTGTTACCAGGTTGTTTACCTTTTCTTTGATTACTACATGGTACTCAGTCAATGTCGGTTTTACTAACATGTTGTACCCTGGTTGTTTACCTTTTCTTAGATTAATGCATAGTAATCAGTCAATGTCAGTTGCACTAACATGTTGTAACCAGGTTGTTTACCTTTTCTTCGATTAATACTTGGTATTCAGTCAATGTCGGTTGCACTTACATGTTGTATCCAGGTTGTTTACCTTTTCTTTGATTAATACATGGTACTCAGTCAATGTCTGTTTTACTAACATGTTGTAACCAGGTTGTTTACCGTTTCTTTGATTAATACATGGTACTCAGTCAATGTCGGTTTTACTAACATGTTGTACCCTGGTTGTTTACCTTTTCTTAGATTAATGCATAGTAATCAGTCAATGTCAGTTGCACTAACATGTTGTACCCATGTTGTTTACCTTTTCTTCGATTAATACTTGGTATTCAGTCAATGTCGGTTGCACTTACATGTTGTATCCAGGTTGTTTACCTTTTCTTTGATTAATACATGGTACTCAGTCAATGTCGGTTGAACTTGCATGTTGTAACCAGGTTGTTGACTTTTTCTTTGATTAATACATGGTACTCAGTCAATGTCAGTTGCACGAACATGTTGTACCGAGGTTGTTTACCTTTTTCTCTGATTAATACATGGTACTCAGTTAATGTCGGTTGTACTAACATGTTGTAACCAGGTTGTTTACCTTTTCTTTGATTAATACATGGTACTCAGTCAATGTCAGTTGTACTAACATGTTGTAACCAGGTGGTTGTTTAACTTTTCTTAGATTAATGCTTGGTACTCAGTCAATGTCAGTTGCACTAACATGTTGTACCCAGGTTTTTACCTTTCTTAGATTAATACATGGTACTCTGTCAATGTCATTTGCACTCACATGTTGTACCCAGGTTGTTTACCTTTTCTTTTATTAATACATGGTATTCAGTTAATGTCGGTTGAACTAACATGCTGTAACCAGGTTGTTTACCTTTTCTTTGATTAGTACATGCTACTCAGTCAATGTCGGTTTTACTAACATGTTGTAACCAGGTTGTTAACCGTTTCTTCGATTAATACATGGTACTCAGTCAATGTCGGTTTTACTAACATGTTGTAACCAGGTTGTTTACCTTTTCTTAGATTAATACATGGTACTCAGTCAATGTCAGTTGTACTCACATTTTGTTCCCAGGTTGTTTACCTTTTCTTTTATTAATACATGGTATTCAGTCAATGTCAGTTGCACTAAAATTTTGTACCCAGGTTGTTTACCTTTCTTAGATTAATACATGGTACGCAGTCAATGTCGGTTGTACTAACATGTTGTAACCAGGTTGTTTACCTTTTCTTTGATTAATACATGGTACTCAGTCAATGTCAGTTGCACTAACATGTTGTAACTAGGCGGTTGTTTACCTTTTCTTAGATTAATGATTGGTTCTCAGTCAATGTCAGTTGCACTAACATGTTTTACCCAGGTTTTTACCTTTCTTAGATTAATACATAGTACTCTGTCAATGTCAATTGCACTCACATGATGTACCCAGGTTGTTTACCTTTTCTTTGATTAATACTTGGTACTCAGTCAATGTCGGTTGAACTAACATGTTGTAACCAGGTTGTTTACCTTTTCTTTGATTACTACATGGTACTCAGTCAATGTCGGTTGTACTAACATGTTGTAACCAGGTTGTTTACCTTTTCTTTGATTATTACATGGTACTCAGTCAATGTCAGTTGCACTAACATGTTGTAACCAGGTGGTTGTTTACCTTTTCTTTGATTAATGCTTGGTACTCAGTCAAAGTCAGTTGCACAAACATGTTGTACCCAGGTTATTTACCTTTTTTTTATTAATACTTGGTACTCAGTCAATGTCAGTTAAATTCATTCCAAGGTATTTCTCCACCAATAAAAGTAGACATGTCACATACCGTAGAACCTAAAAAAAGGATTAAAACCTGTTTATGGCTTTAATAACATGCCATATGTATTCACTCAGCGACCCTACAATCGATGTATTGTAAGCATCTGACAATCTTATGATACTGTAAAAGAACCAGATGAACCTAATCTAATCTCGTCTAATAATAACATAGATATCAAATAAAGTTTGATAGTTTCTCCTACTCTCTGTTCATGTGTGATGTATGTTCATATGTATCTTTCATCCTGACATGGATTGCATTTCTTAATATTTAAGTTTAAAAAACAAACATTTACAAATATCAAATATTTTCAATTGAAGATTTTATGAAAATCTCTGTCTCTTATTTCTACAATTCAATGAATTATGGTAACTACTTTTATATTTTGTTGTACAATATATCAACCTAATAAAAACAACTAACCAAGATAGGTGGGCCAGATTATATACTAGTGCTAGGTTTGGTAACAGAATTTTGGGTAGCATGCCTGGCTTCTTCTCGGTTACCTGAAACAGTGAATTCAACAATAAGGTACATAAAATTTTGTTTACCAAGACAGGCACATCTTTAGAATTCTTTATTTCTTTTTATTTCCAAACTGTTTATCATCAAACAACAACTTTAATCTAACATATACAGTTTTAGGCTAAGTTTCCCTTGCCCATGTACTCTGGCTTTTCACTAACCAATTTCCCAAGATTTGTCCAGACAAACTTACCCCTTTTCAAGGACCAGTGATTTCATTTTTTTTTTAATTGAAGGAAATATATCAGTAATTTTCAAAAATTTAAAATTGGCTAAAAACATTTCCCCTCCAATATATAATGCCTTTATATATACCCACTCCGTATTGCCAAAAAGATATCTATTTAAGCATGCCAAAATAATATATTGAAAAAGTCTTTCCTAACTTGGGCTGCGCGCCTATGTTAGACTAAATTAGATTTCCCGCTTAAAATTGTAACATCTTTTCTGACGTACTATAGGAGTCCCTTGATTTCATTTTGATTTCAATTTGATCTGTTATAAAGGTTTACACGTAGCAAAATTTGTTTCATCTTAGAAAGAGCCCTAATGACGATGCATAGGTCATCAAGCAGTATTAAACTGCTGTCTATTGTTAGAAAGGGGATTTTGTTTCAAGTTTACCACTCTAATTGAAATATCAATTTTGTCACGTTTTGGTGGATTTGGCACTAAACCATTCGGATTTATTTTATTAATCAATTATATGTATATAATGAGATGCTCTTTATTCATTTTAATAATTGTTTTATTCTTCAGACTTTTATAGCGTTTTATCCTGATACTCACTTTAATATGAATTTTTCTTTTTTTTTTAAAAAAGGCGATTTTCTGATGAATACAGTGTTGCCAGCTCACGGTTCGACCCCTAGCCAATGCTCTAAAAAATACACTCATAAGTTTCTAACCAGTAAGCAAACTCGACAGTGGTTCAATATAAGCTGTACGCTTTATGCGCAATCGAGCTAAAATAAATCATTATCTAAAACTATTATCATTGACTCCAAATAAAAAAAAATTCTGTAAAACGCTACAGGAATTCTTCATATGGTTAAACTCGTAGATTGGTTTCCATTCAAAGAATGTTGTTTACATATTATTTAATATGTTGCACAACTGAACTTGGCATGGGAATAAATAAAGACTTTTTTAAATCGATAGATTACTGTTTTTCTCCAAATTAAACGGCTTTAAATTCTTCCCAGCTTTGTTACAGTTCTTAAAATATCCTTTTATGAACATTGTTTGTCTTTCTTTTTCTTTCATTTCCCATTTAAAATAAAAATCCATTTCCTATCTTTTAATCTCTGAAGAATCACCGTCCTGCAACTAACTGGCAAACTTTCTGACATAAAGTTTTTGGACGAAGCAAGACTTGAACCTACGACCATAACGTAGAGAGGTAAGTGATCTTGAGACAGCACCTTTGACCCCTTGGCCACTGAGGACCCAAATCCAAATTCAATAAAAAAAGAATCACGTTAATCTTCAAAATGTTAATCCACAAATTGTATTGTGAGTAACTAACTAATCGCCTGGCACTCATAAATCTGCACCAACATGTTTGAGTGTTTCAAGCAATACTTGTATCAGAATTTTTTTTTTACAAACTGAATTAACCAATTCAGCCAACTAATGACCCAGTGTTAACATAATATCTGTCTCCTACATCAGAAACCATAGGTTCGAATCCAGATCCATACAATTTGGCTGTTTATTTTATATTTACATTATGTTTTGTAAACTAACGGACGTAAGTTTCTATATAAGAGAAACTAATTACACAACACTCATAAACTGGTTATCAAATTAATCAATGACTTATCAACAATGCATGTGAAAAAACAAAACGAAGATTCCACTATCCGTTATTGCAATATCACTGTTTATTCCACATCAGTCGGTACCGGGTATGTCCCCCCTCCCCCATTTCTTCTGATCACTTCTTGAAGACCAAGAACGCATCGAACGACAAAGAGTCCTATAAACTCGACGTGGAATCCGGTACCATCCGTAAATCAGTACATTCGTTAAATCCTGGATATTGGTTGGAGGGTTAGGACGTTAATGTATCCGACGTCCTAACTCATCCCAGATGATATATGCTCTATAGGGTTACAGTCTGGTGATAAAGCCAGCCATGGCAACACAGGGATGTTGTTTTTGTTCAGTAAGTTCATTGTTACTCTGGCTCCATGCGGTGAAGCGTTATCTTGCATGAACGTACGTTTGTTACGTTGTTGGAATATTGGCAGGACCACGGGCGTGATAATCTGATTTATATAGCTTTGCGCGTTCAAATTACCATTACAAATCACTAGCTGTGACTTAAAGTCAGTGTTGATAGCGCCCCAGACCATAACGCTGGCGCCGCCGCAACGCTCATGCTCAACAACACAATTATCTGCACAACGTTCATTCCGTCAACGGTACACGCGTACCCTGCCGTCGGCATTGAACAAAGTAAATCTAGACTCGCCAGAAAACAAAACCATATTCCAGATTACGGTATTGGTGTTTGCACGTGCCCATTGGAGTCGTTGACGTCAATGACGTACACCGAGTACGGGTATTTTTGTGGGATTTGCATTTTACAATTGTGCAATGTTATGCGGAATAACTCGAAGTTTTTCAGTTCCAAGATTGCCGTCTCCATACTTTCTGAAACCGGCGATCGACACTATCAAACATGGATCAATTTAAGCGGGTATTTACATATATACACCAAAAAAAGGGTGATTAATATGTTGAAACATTTTTTATCCGTCGTTTTTAACGGCGGTTCTAACTGTCGATAATCATTTTAACGGCCTATTCTCTTAGAACGCCATGTTAACACGGATTGAGGTACCTCGACGGGGTTTATTAATATCTACTAATGTTGCTTCTATGTTATCCACGTCATGTTGTAATGCACATCGGCATCAATACAGGTAAAATATGACATAGTATCTACCAATATGTTAATTTAGTTATCTATATCCATGCTATTGAAACATGTACATGTATATTTACATAAATAAATCAAACGCAAAACAAAAAAAAGATCTATAGAATATGGCAATGGTGATTGATTGTTATTACTTTGAGACTGGCCTTCAGCCACTCCAGTTTTAACCTTAAGTTTATTCTACTTATTAAAAGCCCAAGATACTATTTAGAGTACATCTACAATAGTTATAATTTTATCATATATTGTAAATTAGCCTTTTCAGAATAAAATATAAAACTTTGGTAAATGTAACAGAACCCCACTTTTCAAAACTTACGGATGTTTAGCCAAATCATGGGTGTAAAATACCAAAATACACACACACACACACACACACACACACACACACACACACACACATATATATATGAGCTTATTTTATTATATTTTTCTTGTTCATTTTTATTATTTTACATATATGAACGCATAACAGTGTTTAACCAAATGGAACATATCATAAATAAAAACAACATTTGAAACTAAATTGGCGTGAAAAAAAAATTAAATAAAAAGGGATAATACCTAGGCTGCATAGCAGCAGTATTTTGTTCTAGAAGAAATAGAAAGAAATAAAGATATACAATCCTTAGTGGGTTTATTTAGTTTTATAAACTCGGTAGATTAACTGTTTACTTTAAATTTAACCACCTCACACAAGTATTTAACCAAAATTGTGTTTTATAAATCATATCATTATTTATGTTTTATTAATAACATATGACTACATGATGCTGAACTGAGAAATAGAATTAAAACGGTCATTCCAACCCATTGAATACAGTATTCATGAAGAAATGAGGTGATTAAATATATTTAAAGTAGATATGATTTAAAGTAACCAGCTTGAACTATTTTGAATAATTTAATTGCTCTCCGTTGGACTTGCGACCCCTTGTTCAATCCGGGGTTCAATCCCCTCCTGCCTAGGAACACCTCTTAGCTTTTATTCTTTATGAAATTCAAAAACTCATGACATTTTAAAGACAAAATTGTATTTAGATTAAATGTAGAGTTTGGCTCACTATATAATTTGTTTGAATGTAGAGTTTCGATCCCTACCATTGGTTTTAATGTAGAGATTTGATTCCCTAATTTTAGGCTGCAATGTAAAGTTTGTGCTTCTGTTTTGAAGTTTACACACATGTACCCCATTTTCAGGTCAAGTGCCCCCTCCAAGGTATGCCGAAAAACTTCCATTCTGTACCTACAATTTGTGGGCGGGGAACGAGGAGGGGGTGCAACCTGAGTGAGAAAGAACTAGAATTGTTGATATATATATCTTAAAAATAAAATGCTACATTCTAGTAAATCTATGAGAAAACGGTAGTTATTTTATGACTTTCAAACTTTTAATAAAAAATATTTCTAACTGGTTTTAAATCCGGTACCTAATCGTGCACTGGTAGCCGAGATGTTGGCGGAGAGTGTAGGATGGGGTTTCTCCCGCTTGTTGGGGAACACACATACGGGGTGGTGGAGAGACTGTGAGAGAACGTGTCCCCTATCTATAGAGAAGTGGTTTGGGCCTCCCCTGATTTTATTTTTCATTCTATCGAATTTTTATTATGAAAAATATATGGTTATTTTATGACGTTTAAATGATTTTATTAAACACAAATATATATACGCAAAAAACAAATGAACAAATTTAGAAAAAAATAGTTTTCACCGGGTGAAGAAGAGGTGGCAACGCTGATGGGGTTACACACACAAAAAAATGTATAAAAAACGGGTTTCAAACCCATACCTCATGTCATGAATATGTGAGAAGAGCGGGAAGGGAGGGGTATACATCTGAGTATCCAATTCCTGTCGGAGGGGTAAGTCCCTCCTGCTGGTGGGGAGTCGAGGACCTCTTCCGGAAAATGTTTGTATTGAAAACACCAAATGCTGCAATCTAGCTATATAGTTAGGTTTTAGGAGAGAAAAATAATTGGTTGTCATTTACTCATGTTTGGTATTTTGTTGCTTTATACTTGTTCCCAAACCTGAACATTGGTTGAGTGATTGAGGGGGTGTCCCCTTATCCCCACCCCCGGGCCTATGTAAAGTACGAGTAATGCTTGCAACGTAGGCCTTACTGATTTTACCCTACGCCGCCATTACCACATTTTATAGTCAGTTGGCAGGCTAAAATAACTTGTTGTTTTATGAATAAATTCATTTACTGTCACTACCACATCGTCACCTCTTCCTACCCCTAAGTCCTTCATCTAACAACCCCCAACCCCCGCCCGTACTTGTCCAGTGGTGCGATACTGTCATGTTGAGATTTATCCCTTACTTGGCCTCTTTCAGTTTCTAAATATGACGTCACGTCGCGCAATAGGAGATCAATCTGACCACCTCGGCCTTTATGCTACGCAATATACCTGAGACATAATAAGGCGCCATTTTGGAACTACTTTCAGTCACATGATAAAATAAAATGGCGGCCCCCTTATGCCACCTTTGTGGAAGTTGTGTCAGAGACTTTTATTTATTGTCTGGGAGGAAGAAATTTCCCTATAAACATGATCCATGTCGAGTGTATAAATAAAAAAATCGATATAATAACGCCATATATTCAACTTAATGACGGAAACATAATTTGTTACTTTCACGCAAATGAACACAGACTTGTAACACAGGCGAATTCTAGAGCTATACACGAGGTGTATTATACGGGGGATAAGGAAATACCCGATGTTTCACGATTGTTGTAAAATACGCTGGCCGCCGGTGTAACATTAAATTTTGACCTCGTTGAAAAATGACCCCATGGGTCACTTTTTAACGCATGAGTGATCCATTTTTAACATTGAAAACTGACCCCGACCGTTATTTAGTGACCCACCCACACGTGAAAAATTGACCCTCGTTAAATTCTGATCACCAACAGTTGGAAACCGACCGAATAGTCGGCCGGACCACATTTCAACATTTAAAACTGCTACTATAAATTTGGATGTACTCGTGGATGTAAAGTGTGAATTATAACCGGAAAATGTTGATATACGATATATATAAAAATGGCCGGTATGCTATAGATACGTTGTTTCATTGGTGTGTATCGGAATGGTGTTTGTTGGAATTGCCTTTCGTTAGTGTGATTGTTGTTTTACAAGAATGCGATGAAACAGTCCTACATCAACTCTATCTCTGTCTCTCTGTCTTTCTCTCTATCTATTACTGTGTTACCCGGGCATCGGCGTCACACTGTTGGTTAACATTTTGCATGCAAATATCTCAGTTATCACCTACTGGATTCATTTGAAACTTCACAAATTATCAAACAATCAAGATTTTTAACTCTTGGCAGAATTAAATGCACTTTATGGCCATTATGACTTAGAAATGGTCGTTAAAGTTTTCCGTGCATCTTGATATCATGCACATATCTCTGTAACCTCATATGCGATTGATTTGAAACTATACTAACGCCCTCGTGTTATTTAACATGGTCTCCCAGCTATGTCTTATACCTCTGATGGTGACTTTGACAACAATTACAGTTATACCCATCTACTGCATTTGTATATTTTTCATACTTAACACTCATCTGACCCACAGAGAAGGCAGAATTTAATGTTGGAAGACATTGTGATCCAACCCAATTTTTATATTATAAATAGAAATAAAATATGTTTAAACCACAAACAAACATCTTGGTTAAACATTTAACCTCACGTAAAACGTTTAATAACTCAGAAACAGATATAGAACCAAAAACTTAATAACACTCACTTGTGTGTGAAAGTGGATGTGTGTAACAAATTATATAACATGGTCAGGTCTTCAGTATTTATTGACAAAGCAATGCGAATATAGTCCAGCGCGCTGTCTTACGGACATGTATTGTTTTTCTACTAATACCTTCCTATTTTCGATGCAATTCATTATCTTTTTTATAATATGTAAATATATTTTAACAGCATAAACATAAAAGAGAATGCAGATTGTACATTGTTGTTAAAGGGAGTTGCCTTGCATGATATAATGATATGATTAAATTAAATGGTTTCGGGGACGTAGTTTGGCTGAAAACGATGTGAAGGCACAGTTGTAGGGTGGTGGTTGGGGGGGGGGGGGGGGCGGGGGCATGCTCCCCTTATTTTTTCATTCTAGACTGCCGTTGATACGTTTTGGTGTATATTTGCTTTTGTTTTTAGGGGCTGGATATCCTTAATTCACTGTTTTATAACCAATAAACTGATAACAAATGTGATGTTTTAAGGTTTGTTCACTTTAATAAAGGGAAAAATGAAGTATCCTTCTGTCTTATGGTTTCATGTGGCTACTATTTTCAATCAACATGTGTTGAATGTTTAACACTCAGATACGCATACATTGACATAATAACTAGTATAAATGTATGCACATACATTGAAGATGATAATTTTATTTATCGTCGCCATCGGTTTCCCATATGGGCGACGCCTCCAGAAGAGTATAAGTAATTAAAGATTTTTGGAGGGTAAAGCAGAGATACAGAAGACGCTTCTGTAGCGTCTCTGGTTCTTTAACATGCCTGATGTTAAGCACCGATACATAGGACGTCGATATTTGTTAAAGTCTCAACCGAAAGACTTAAGTATTTTTGTTGGAAGAGCAGATGATCGAACCTGCAACCCCTGAGTTCACAGTCCAAGGCCACTGGACCACTAATCTACCCATGCAGTACTGACGAGGATTGTTCATATGTGCCTCAATGCGGAAAGTCACTTTAGAAAATCTCTAGTTTTCTGCATTTGCATGACGCAAACACATTGATTACACGATCGACATCTATGTCACGTTGTACATGGTGATTATAAAGTAATCAGATATATAGTCTGCACTTCAGGATTAATCTTATAGCATTGCCGACCAACTCGTCATTACAGAACATTTCATGAACAATCTATAATCACATAATAGATGAATATATACAAACATATTACAGCGGACGACCAAGTGTTGCAAAGTTTATAGATTTATTAAATACAAACCAAAAATTGCTGTTAACAAAATAGTAGCATCGTTTTGGACAACAGCTTTTTCAAATGCAGATACAATCTGATAAATTACGTGTAATATTTTACATAGTACATAAATATGTTAATTAAAAATATCATTATTTATATACTAATACTGCTCGACGAATACTATTTTACTAGACTTTGCAAAATGGTTTTGTTTAAAACCACTCTCACCAATATTGATTTCGAAATATATATTTTATATTGGAGATATCAGATTGCATGCATTAAAAATGCTCGTATATGACGATGAGCTATGATGCTGAAGTCAAAATAAAATTTCTGTTATGTTCTGCTTTGTACAATATTAGATCATCACCAACATTATATGACAAACCTGGAGAGACATATAAACGATTCCTGTTTACTAACTCTACATTAAACGCGCACATAACTTACCAGCAACACGACCTAACATTTCTAAATGACGCAAAGTCAATGGCTAATTATCCTGCTATCACATCTCCTTAAGTTGACACCTTTGACCACTGTATATTTTTTTAACTGCATCTTTACAAAAATAAACCAATTCATATTTCTTATATATATAATACCAAAAAAATGCAATTACAATTATATAACATCCTCCCTTGTTAAGATAAAATATATATTTACAAATATATTTTTCTCTATTCTATATAACTCTCTTTCCAATGTATTAAACTCTTAAGTTGTAATCGGGTAATTTCATCTTTATATTTTGATAGCTGTGTTTTCTAAAGAGGTTCCACTATGTACTGTTATATACTTTGTATAATGAACCAACCGAATTCAATTTTGTATAAATCTTTTAATGCACAATGTAACTTTCAAAATAATAAATAGTGGGCCAAATGTATGGAATCGTTCTTAGATAACCTAGAATTTGGAGACATATGGCTAAATTTCAATCCAAATGTAATTTATTCTATCTTATTTAAACAAAGTTTCCCTTTCAGTATGTACTCTTGCTATTGTGATTAATGTTATATGTATTAAAATGATGTACATTTTTAATAAAATACTGTTTAAACTAAAGTATTAGAGACCAGTACATGCAAACTTGGACTGCATCTGTTCAAATTATGCGGAAACTTACAGAATATGTTGAAACGACAATATTACAATAAGTTGAAAGTAGATTTTAAATATGAAACTTAGATTTTATTTCAAACGAAAAGTATCGCAAATATTTGACATGTTTACGTCTTAGTGTCCATACTTTAGAAATAAAAATAGGCAGCTATACACATGTAGAAAGAGAGAATCAAAATTGTAAATTATATTTCTTAAATGTTGTTGAATCAAAGTATCATTTTCTTTTATGTTGTCCCAAATACAGAACAACAAGAAGTAAGTATTTTAAATATATATCATTTCCCACTATCAATAAATTTATAAATTTAGTTTCATCTACAAATAAAAGACTAGTGTGTAATACATCAGGATATATATCTGAGACTTGTACGCTTAGAAAAACTACCTTGAATTCAATGACCCTTCTTAACTATATTCACTGAATAGAAATATTTAAAATGTTATGTCTAGATTTGACATCTTGCGATTTATTTTCGTTTTCTCAGAAAAAAGGCACATACCTACAGTGCTTATAGTAAGCTACGCTCCTGGGTTCGCTTTGATTTTGTCAATGTCAGTTTGAAAAGGAATTGTTTGTTTTTTTGTTATAATCACTAACTGCTATAGCAACCATTTGTAATCATAGCCACCGATCGTAACAAAGCTTACCAGGGCTCATGTTTAATTTTTGCAACATGCGACATCAGTCATGTGATGCTTTGCTAATATTTAACAAACCGTTAGAAAAAGACCCCACGTCAGTAAACACTGATCAGTTTTCAACGACTGTTTTGATCAGCATTTAATGTTGAAATGTGACCTCGTTCAATTTTCAACGGGGTCAAAATGTAATGTTACACCGGCACCGTATACCGTAATCACGTAATCGTTTAGACATTGTGGTTCGATGGATTGGGCGACCCCATGTCAAACGACTATATTCGCAGTTGATGTCGCCGTAAGTTTACGATTGCGTAAATGACTTTGACAAATGTAAACATTCTGACGCGGCGTCATTACAGGCCCCTGGTCGTGGACTGTCCGGCACGGAGCCCGTACTATTGTATCACAGAAACAACCGTGAAATTGTCGTTCGGTTGACGTTTGTTGGGGTCACATATGTAACTAAAGGACATATGTAACTTAAAGGACACATGTGTAACTAAAAGGGCACATTTGTAACTATTTAGAAAAAAAAACCGACAGGGCACAAATGTAACAAATCGGACACAAATGTAACTAAACTCTTATATGTAACTGAAACGGGCATATATGTAACTACCAGGAAACATGCTAGATTTTTGACAAACAACATGCATTTTACTGTGTGCACTATACTTTGCGATTGTAATTGTGATAGTCTCCAATATATGTTGTAAATACTGATATTGTTAATCTAGTGTATGTATACTGATGTATTATAGTCAGTCACTCATTAATTATTGTATTGTATTAGTTTGATATTGTAAAGTTTAAACATGCATTTAGTCATTAATCTGGGAGGTCCTTATTGGTTTCAACTCCCTATGATAAATTACACACTGTCAACAATAGCGTACATAGGGCTAAGAATAGACATGTTTTAGTTGAGGGAAGACTTTGGAAAGTTGGAAGGTTAAGACGTGTTTTAGTATGGTTTGGTTTTGAGTAGAAATGCGGGTTAAGATGCAGTTGGGTTTTAAACAGGAACTGTTATACTAAAATGGGTAAAAATTGAGGTAACTAATCAACCATGATAATATTCAAAACGACCCTATTAAGACTTAATATTACTTAAATATTCGCTTGTTGAAGCAATAGGCTTGACATAAAGTGCACTTTGTATTCGCTGGCGAATTGGTCTCTCAGAAAATAACTTTAGCCCCTTATTTTTCGGCTTAAAATATAATTAATCTCAACAATTTGATCGTAAATATTTTCAAATTGGACATTTTTTCTAGGTTTTAAAAGTGACGTCATGAATTCACGTCAATTCGGAGCAGAAAGCATTTCGCGATTTTGCACTATAATTGAAATATTGCACATATGGATTTGATTAATATTTAGAATAAAAAGCAGATAAAATTATTCAAAACCGATGTTTACCTATCTGATGAAGTGGTGGCCATGCTTTAAGGAAATATTAAACATAAGAGATATCAGCTGCTGTTTTATGCACTTTTATAGTGATGTTTTGTTATGTTTTTTCTTTATATAGTCACTATAACTAACGCACGGGTTCGATCTGTACGTACAAATCAAGCATTTAGCCCAAAACAGACGCGGATGAGTGATTTTTCCGTTTTTATTAAAAATATAGTCTTTATAATATACAATATCCATTTCAGCGGTTCCTTTGAAACAATGTACAAATGACATATACAAAATAAGGGGAAATCACTCCGTGTTTCAAGTGGTTCCGCTAGGTGCATATTATACACAACTACGGGAGCGTACGGTGCCAATTCATAATGTTTTATCAGAAAAACTAATTAGGACTTAGTTATTTTATTAAAGACTTCCAATTCTCGTAATTAGGACTCAGTGTTTTATTTAAGACTTTAAAATCTCCTAATTATGATTTAGCGTCTACTAATTGGGAGTTTTAAAGTCATAAGTAGGGCGCCTCCGTATATAACTGAGTATTCCTTTCTATTAAATGATAAATTTAACCTAATATATCAAAAATGCATGTACTTACTTGAACTTTCTTAAAACGACGCCATACACAATTTTCGCCGGATAAACACCGTGATTGAGATGTTTCATATTGTTCGTAAAAAATATGGTATTGTAGTAGTTGCATATATGCCTGTTTCAGCTACATATAGGATTTTGGTTACATATGTGTCCGATTTGTTACATTTGTGCTATGTCGTTTTTTTTTCTAAATAGTTACAAATAACCCTTTTAGTAACATATGTGTCCTTTTAGTTACATATGTGCTTTAGTTACATACGTGACCCAAACAGACGTTAAAACGTCTAGCGACTTCCGTTTGTGTAATTCCACTTTCCGAAAGTCCTAAAATCCGATTTCGGTCTGCGTTATTTAATCGTGACATCATTTAAATTTAAAATTATCCAAAAAAATGATTGATTTTATGATTTGCAGGTTTGTAATGAATAAACTCAATAGAGTTTAAATCGAACTGGCCACATGGTAAATGTGCACGGGGCGCACGAAGAAAACAGTGGGATCCTAGCTAGGGGGATTTTACGGTCTGTTGCGCTGATTAAATTCAGTCGCAATGGATAGAAAGTATTGAGATGTGTATGTGTTCAAAATTTTAAGGTAATGCCATTTGTAATAAAACAAATATTTAGGCATGTGCTTGTTGCGTTTTCATATCTCGTCAGTGTATATATATATAGATATATTATAACATATTTTATGATTCCATTTTTTCGGCCTATTTATTAGAGTAAGTAAATACAATAATATCAATATAAGTAAAATTCTCTGGCTGTGTCCGTGCTACTGCCATTATAGCTAATGTTTATTGTGTTATATCTCACACCAACTATATATAAAACTTTGTATCATATCATTAAAACATAAAAAATATGATAGCAGGTTGGACATAAGAATCTAACCCACAACCCAGAGCAATAGCGGATCTACTATTTACAATCCCCAAAGTACGCCCCCCCCCCCCCCCCCCCCCCCCCCCGGCCCCCTCTAAACTGAAATCGAGGATCCGTCGCGGCAAAGATTTGTAGTTAAATTTTTTATCCATTCAACTATTTGTGAATGTGATATGATTCCAATTTAGTGATGTATTAATATCAACAGTCATATAAATATAACAGTTTATGCTCTTACACCAAAAACTTATTTAGGGATATACACGAAGTATCCATGAGTCAGTGTCAGGTAAATAATAGATTGATTGAATAATTAGCATTTTATGCCATCGAGGGCTAAAAAATGATCAATTAAGATAACCACTGTTTTCTTTGATCCTGGATGGTTAACCAGTACTCGAGCACACCTATCTCCACAAATAACCAGTGGCGTAACTGCCTTTACGCCATAACACACTGGCTTGCACATTATTTTTACTTCATTGTCTCCTGGAAATCCCCGCCAGAACGCAGGAAATGCATCTTAAAAATGTTTTTTGACGTGGCTGGGAGGTCTGATCAAGCTGCCCTCACCCCCTAGAACTTGTGGACCTGCACATCATTTTACGGTTAGCTTTGTCCCTGGTAACTGATAACTTTCACACTTGAATCAGCGGTGAGAGACGAATGATAATGAGACGCAATGTCATATATCAATCATCATGGAGAATGTTGTCGGGAGGGGATTTGAACTCATGACCCCTGGATTGATAGTCAGATGCGTTACCGACTGAGCTCATCGGGCCTGTAACACATGTAACACTGTATATTTTGTTGCATAGAACGATTCACCAGTTTTCCACAACGTTCAACGTACTTTAAACAGTTCAAAACAAATAAATGTTGAGTAAAATAATAATTTCGCTTTATAGTTTTAACAATGGAACACCGTACATCACTTTTTAACTACATTCGCTTGCTAGCATGTAATTTGCATGATATTTCAGCTGAACACAGTGAAAGACGAAATGAAAACAAAAGCAACTAAATTTTTTTTTTATGTATTACCTATATTGAAAGAAACTCTATGAATTCATAATTTTCTGAGATGACATTTCTTCTGATAACTTTCATCCGTAAATATGCCAGTAAGTAAATCGGTAAAAACAAATAGTTCGACCACGTGTTAAAAAAATTGTAAAAAATGTAATATAGTTATTTTTGCCACAAAAGCGATATCAAAATAACTTAATGGCTTAAAATAAGCTACGAGTCGAATATATATTTTGTAGTTTAAGATCCATGCTAAAAAAACAGCGTGTTACTGTGATTTACAACGACACAAAAAATCGAAAAAATTAAGGCTCGTCGCATCTACACGGATATTTGACCTTGTTATTGGTTCCTTTGTTTTGAACTTAAATTATGTGGCTATTGTAAACGACTGTTCCGAAAATTAGGACTTCGAAGTCTCACATATACGTATAGGTGTACAGCTGCTCTGAACCTTCCACTCACAATTGTCATTTTACGACCTATCTAATAATATAACATCAATATTTCACTAAAAACAGCCTATTTGAGCAGCTGTCAGAATAAGAAAATATCAACAAAAAATGTCAATTTCAGCTTGACCATATTCTTTAATGTAGCACTTGTTGAAATATAAAGCAATGTGGATACAATGATATGACACAAGAAAAGTAAGCATGTGCGTAAATATCAAATGGTTATATTAGATAAGACTGCCTAAATACATTTTAGTTATTCCAGACAACAATTAACCTACTAGACATTAATTTGAAAACCGTGCGATCGACTGTATTTCACAAGCACTCTCAAGTCTCTCTACGTTTGAATTAAAGCACAGGTCGATTTGATAGCTACACTGGCCCAAAATGAAAACTTTACATCGACTTCAATAGTGTTTCTTTTGCTGATAAATGTATATTCAGAGTAAAAAATGTTTTCATCGAAGCTTTATGGCTATATTAATGTTTCTGTGTACACTGGAAAAATCAGAAAATCAGACATCGAATGTTTTTTTCTAAACAATTTAAATGAAGAAAGGTCAAAATGAAAATTCCAGAAATAAAGAAAATGATCACGTAACATTTGAAAAAGACATAAAGTGCTGACTGAGTGCAATAACTGATTTTTTAAACGTCAGTTACCAGTGTGGCCTCCGTTTTTACGAATGTAGTCCTGAATATGTCATCTCTATGAACGTACGTAACATTGAATGAGTGTGTTTGGAATACATTGCCATTCCAACAAAAGTGCATTCCGGAGGTCGTTTATGGTATCAATTTGATGATTATACCTGACCCTCCGACCTAATTTATTTTATACGTGTTCTATGGGTTCAGGCTCGAGGCACTGCCACTGGTTTTGCGTGTATTGCAAATGGTTTTGTCTCAAACGGCTTACGATCGTCTGTGCATGGACACCATAACGCCAAGGAGTACTGGTTGGAGGTAAAGAACGATTACGTAGGTGAGTCAACGTAATAGATCAATGAGACCGTAACGTTGTTGCACCTGCGCAACCGGGTCTGAAACGCTCTCTGACATATCCAGTAATATTGTACCGGTTCGCAAGAATATGAATAGTCTATTTTGAACCGCCAAAATGGCCCGCAACGGTATTTATCAATGACCCGGCCCGGAGCATACCACCTGATTTCCCACAGTTTCAGAAAGCATTGTTAAATAAAAGAGTTTTTTTATATGTGCTAAGCAACAGAATTAAAGATTACTTGTCGGTGCACATGTAACACCAGTAAGTGACAAACCGGAAGTTGTGCACGTGCAAAGTACGGAAAACGTTTTTGTACTCGGACGCACAAATACTCGGCAATTTTGAAGAAAAAATGTATAACAATTACCCGCAACTAAATCCTGATATATAACGCGTTTCCGAACATGTATGTTAATGAAAGGAATATTCAAATATATAAAGTGTAATGTTTTCATTTCGGGTCAGATCACGTTCATGGCCATTGATAAATCATCTGTAATCTTAATGACCTTGTCTAATTATTTTGTCAGACATAAAATGGTAGTTCTAAAATGCCAAGCATATTCAATGTCAACAAGTATAGTGTGTGTACGGTGTCTACAATAGTTTGTAGACAAATATGGAATAGACTAAGTAAGCTTTTTTACATAAAGCCATATACTTGTTGTAAAGTTCTTTTATCTCCGGGTACTGTGTAATAATGCTTTATTACCGCTTTGTGTTCGCGCGGTAATGGACGTACTTCCGCCTTATAAAGCTAGTAATAAAGATGTCTCTATATTCTAAAGTATCTAAGCTTGTTTTGTTCAGACCATTTTCCAATATGTGCTTAATAATGACTTTATTTATTTGGGTTAAATTGGCACTACTCTGTGTGAGTAAGATAAATGGCATCTAGGAAAACGTGTTTACAAAAATACGAGTGAAACATCTAATTACTGAGACTGTCATTTATCTTTACTTGGTGTTGCTCAATTACCTCGTGTTATTTTCAAACTACACTGTCGATCCTGGAAGAAATCTTGTTAAGTCGATGATGAACAATGGAAGACGTGTGTCTGTTAAGCAGGGAATAATAGAATCATCTTACAAGTTGTATGTGTATTTCATTTCAATGATATACATTTCACATCATGTCGATTAGTAATAAGAAAATATACATCTTTCATAAAGGTTATGTGAAGCAAAAATTAAAAAAAAATGCGTCCTCACTCGTCTAATTACTCTCGTGCAAATTAAAAGTTACCTATACCAGTAAAAAAATGTTTGTTTGATATATATTAATATCAGATATTTATTGCATGTACACGCATGTGCTTAAACCGAGAGATATAAGTATCTGGGGGTTATTTTATGACAAAAACACTTTCACTGTGACGCTCTCGCGAAGGATGCCGGTTGGACTTATAAAATAATTAAAAAATACATAACTACAAAGACTTTGTATTCGAATCGTTAATAAACTATTGAATCGTGTGTTGGAATTTGAACATTACCAGACAATCGATAAGGTGCAGTATCGAGTTTTACAATGCGAAACTTGCTATCACCGCAGATGCAGGATATATTCACGTTGGATATCAATAATTTGGTATCAGAACAGTATTTTCCGATGGCAACAAACGCATCTTTAACATAGACTTTAACAAAAGTCGAAATAATTAGTACAGTGATTTTTAAACAATTTAATCCAATTACAATCTGATAAAACAAATATGTCATAAACACGGACATCGTTAAGACTAAGAGAACGGAATACTACTGAAGTTTCTAAATTACGGACTTATACAACTTTCGTAGAAGATACGTTTGAAAGTTAACAAATTGAATAGTATTACATACTATTAAATGTGAACAAACAGACATATTGTAGATTAGGAACAGGGCAAAATGTTGCTGATCCCTCGGAGAAAAGACTTTGTTTATTAAGTAATCTACTTCAGATTGAAGATGAAAACATTTGTTTGATCCAGTATATATTTTATAATGATACTAGTTAAATAGTATGAACGATGTTGATATATTTCCAAGAAGAATGCTAACTATACGTCTCACTACACAGTTGCACCCTTTATTGCCACGGTAACAGGCTTCTTGCGCTTAAAAAAATCCTATGTAATTCTGTTAGAAATATTTTCAAAATAGTCAATAGTGGTTGTGATTTCTTGCTGCAGGTGAGTACAGCAAAAGCATATACTGCAACAAGACAGCACAGGTTTTAAAAAAAACTTTTATAGTTTTATAAGCTTTTAACAAATGCATTTGAGGACTTCTTTTTTTAAAAATATTTAAGGGTATCACTGCACTGTCTTTAAAAACAAGCTAGTCAACCTGCCAGTCATTGTGCATTTTTATGTTGGGAATGTAAAAAAATAATATTTATGTGGAATATATTTTTTTACCGTGGAAGTCCTAGACGTGTTTTTGTTTAGTACATTCACCAGTTCTTTACAAGTACAATGTAATAGAAATACATTTGTTGTAAAGCTTTAATATGACGCCTTCTGTTTCCGTAAAATTCTCATCACACTTAACTTGTCAAATTAAATTGTCATTAAAATCTTTTTAAACCCATCTTTCATTCGAAATATTATGATATTGTAGGTGTATTTGCCATGTTTGCCTGGTATGTTATATACTTACGTGTCCTTAAGAAACTTTGATTTTCACGAAAAAAAAAGTTGTCAAACAACTGAATCCGAGCATTTCTCAGTGTAAATCAAATATTTTAATGTTTGTTTTTAACGTAACTTTGTCAAATAATTTCCCAAACATACCATGGTATATATCCCGATTTGGGCAATTTATTAGCTTTAAATTATCTTGGTTATTAAAAACAAAGCAAATCTCCATGAATCTGAAATTGGATAATCTGAGAGTTGCCAAATGACACTGAACTGTGCTAGCCACGAGGCGTGCTGTATATATAAATACCCTTCAGAAACAGGCTCATTTAAACTGTATTTGCTATTTTCCAATTGTCTTGGCATATTTCGGAATCATTTACCCCTTTACATACTTTCAAAACAATAACAACAATAGTTGGTTGCTACAAAATGTAGATCTGTTTTCGGTATCACGGTTATTTCCGGCTTTTTTTCTTGGTACCATGCTTTACTTCTAATGCACTTGTATTTAGACGATGTCGCGGTATCCCAAAAACAGCGTTTTAATGAAGATATAGTGAAGATACCGTGGTATCAGAATAATGTGCTATTTTATAAATGTGGATAATAATTGAAATCACAACAACGGTTTTCCAATTTTGGGATGTTTTTAATATTCACAATGCACGATATATAAATGTAGATAATTAGACATATCTCTTCAGACCAGACTACGGCGAGCTACAATGCAAACCAAGTACACAATACAATATAACAAACCAACTTAATATAATCGGTTTCAACCATTGGTATAAACCCGTTGTATATACCGTAGAGAGAATGACCTTTGTACAGTGCTATCTAAGCTAGCGTTCGGCTTTATGCCTTTGTCAGAGGATAAAAAAATTCAGTTTAGACAATGTTTAAAAGCTTCTGAAATAAGAAGGTAGCCAGAATAATTTTAAACATTAAGCATATGCTTTTTTACTTTTCGCATTATAAGGTTTCCCAAGGAATTTCAATATTGAGATTTCTAATTGAAACAAATGGTTCCGGTGCAAATTTATTTTTTCATTACAGGTGCAGTTATCTCAGATTATGTCCGTATATTTTATCAAAGGTCGCACAAAAGAGGTGTATATTGTTGCCAAAGATTATTTTATCTAGTTGATACATAAATTTATTTTGCGTAAGTAAAGTATCATTGCTCCTTGCCAACAAAACAAAAAATAATCTGATAAATCGACTTCATTAAAAATATTAGATAAATATGTATTTTTAAGCAAATTAACTAATAAATGAACAAAGTTGACACTTATACAAGCGCGTGATCCGGTGGTACAGCATCGGACCTATGATCGAAGGGTCATGGGTTCAATCCTCCTCCACGGCTATGTGTGGTGTCCGTGAGCAAGACAAATATATGACAAGGGTCTACGTATTTCTGGACAAACCCTCGTATTTAGTTGAAATCATTTTTTTTAATTAAATAAATAACATATAAAAAACTTACATTATTTATTTGTAATAGTATATCGATCGTTCTAAACTGTTGCATCAAAAAAGTTGCAAAATATCATGGAAATGTACTATCAACTTAATCGTGCTTGCATTTTTGCACTACAATATATCTCATCTTTGTACGACCTCGCGGTTAGAATTTAAAACATCACGGCATCAACTTAATTGGGAGATCACGGCAGATGCTGCCTTATTGCCCTAGGGGAAAGACCTACATGATGTTGAGTTGAATAATCTAAATGTACGGATATTTGTTTGTTTTGAATGTTAAATATTGTCCTTTGTTGAAAATAGTGTTATGGATATGTAAACGGTAGTTGGGATTTTCGAAGGGTGTGAACTTTTGGCTTACTATAACATATTTACGATATAATAATGGTACTATTTCTGCCTAAAATATATTAGATATGTATACGTTAATGTAACAGTGGTAATGTTTAAAGTGAGTATACTGGCATTTAACTCTCAATATGTCATAAATAAGTCAAACTTTTTTAAAGTATTTATTTTCGAGTTAAAAATGTCAACAACTGAACGAAATGGGTCGAACCACTAAAGGACGGTTTGAAATTTTCAATCATGTGTGCACACATTACATACTATCGTTAGTTCTTTCATTATGACCTATTTCACACTTGCTTCATTTTGGTGGGAAAACGCAAGAAATACTACTGTGTTAAAACCTAGGTCGTTCTTTATTTCCATTTAATCATTGACATCGTATCCGGCTTCCGAACGGAGCCTATACCTAATAAATAATTTTGTATTCTTCATTTATTGTTTGTGACAATAAATTGTTCATATGTAGTATTTTTGTATTTCAACCGCCAGGTACGTGTATGGATATTTTCGGAAATGCGAAGCTATGTTCGGAATGTTTACGGAGATAAATGAAAATATTTGACAATACTTTTCGCGTCCCGCGATAAGCTTTTCAGTATTTTATTAGTATCAATCTAAGAGTAATTAAAACTGTTAGATTAATAATGGTATTTAGTCGGTATAAAAGCACTATTTTATGTGCGTAGTATATGAATAAAGTCTCCATTTGCATCTATATTGTTTATATGAATAAGGTTTTCTAAAATATATATCATAGACATTTAATCTACAAATGCATGTCTGCTAGAGTTTTCTGGCAGAGTATAACATACGCAAAGGAACATATCTTGCTTTAAATAAAAAGGCTTCTAATTAAATCCATAGCTGTGAATCATTATATTGTAAACAAACGTGCCAACATTTGTATACTTTTCCCAAACGTAAATAATAACTCAACCAGACCATATATACTAAGAAAAGTTGGTTATCTTATACGATTGTTCCATTCAAGGTAGAAACTATTTAGAATATAAACGTGTAGTATATGAAAAAGCCCAAAGAGCTTGTGCATATCAAAGATTATAATAAACTTATTTCCAATATGGTCATGAATTAGTTAAGAAAGGTAAGAAAATTCATTACATATTTTGTAATAAAGAATTAATTTATGACTTCTGGTCTTCCAAAACGGTTTCTCGATTGGGGGTCGATATCAATCGAAACAAGTGTTGTTGCTACCGTTATGATTCTTGCTGAGTCTACCTGATAGTTGTTTACTTCATTTACTTTATAAGTAGTGCAATTGTTCCAAACAATGTTAGCATACTTTAAAATAGGACGTATAAATGTAGTATATACAATTTCAAATTATTTTCTATCTAAATGAAATTGTAATTGATGCATAATATTTATTCTCTTTTATACCATATTTTTCAAATTAAGTAACTGTTTTGTATAAAGTATGATTATTAATTAGGTTTGAATGTCTAGGTTTATTGACTTTGTGGGTATTAGCCATAGGTTCTGTCTTATTTGAATTGAACTTTGCAAGCCATTTATCAGTCCACATTCGTTGTTTTCTGAGAATACAAATTATCAGCAAATAATAAAAGAAATAAGCTTGTAATTTTGTAAATGACTTGCCGGCTTTATCACTAGACAAATTCGTTGTACATTGATTTTCAAAATAATTCCTCATATAATATTGATAAAACAACTAGAAAATGATTATTCAACTATTCAAATATTTTATGTTACCTTTAATCTTGCAAAATGATATTGAATTTTTAAGCATATTTCACGATATTGTGTTGTTTTGTTAATGGCAGAATAAATTCATAGAATTCATAGAAATAAACAATTTGCTAGACATTTCTGCAACAAGTTGAAGTTATGATAATTAGAATTATATTTCGAGACAATTTGCTTGAATATTAAACAAGTTCTCACGAAATCTCAATAAGTTGTTTTCTTTCCATATATACTTCCTTGATAGAGGGCACAAAATACTGTTATGTAACCAAATAAACAATAAACAGTCTTGTTATATGTATAGATGTTTTATACAATTACTTGTACAAGTCTATAAATCAACCAAAATTAGACATCTGCTGTGTTATTGCTCATGTAGACTTCACACTTCTTCCTTGTCAAGGAAAACTTCATAGGTTGTTCCAAAACATCCATCTTTCCTTTTCGTCAACGCCATGACAGTACCTGCCGGACATAAATCATACATGGACTTTATGACAACAATTAACAGAGCATTTATACTTTGTCTCATCTTCTTTCATAAACATGTTTGTTTTAATTTAAACGCTCATTAAACTTCCGAAACGGTCGTTTTTAGTTTAATTTTAAGTCAGTTTTACTATTCAAGATGATAGAATACATATTTATTTGATCACTGAGAGACTTTGCAAACGAAAGAATAAATATAGAGCACATTATTAGTACATAATTAGGAACAAGTTTTGTTTACAAATTAATGTTCGTCTCTTTCCGATAACACCTTCGGCAGAAAACGGAGAGTTACGAAGCTTGTTCGGAAACCGTCGGTCGATAATTTATCATCGATCAATCCGTCACTTCAGAGAGAAATACAGTATGGGGAACTGTAGGGGATGCGGTTAAAAATCAAATAATCGCTTGCAGTTAGATAGTTTTTAAGAACATCCCCTTTATTCCCCTCAGTGTATTAATGAAATGGAACCCACGAGCTAATTTAATGTACGTAAGCGACGAATCGTCCATATAAAATTGAAAATATATAAATAGGCATTAATTTATTTAATGCCTTGTATACAAGTATTCCTAGATGAAATTTGTATATATTTTTAAAAGATAAATAGATGTATAAAGAGGCTTATTTGATATTCATCTAGCGGTACTTTTTTTGCAATTGATATATCTGGTCTTATTACAGTTGGTCCAGATACTAGAACAATAATCAGAAATTGAGATCTTATAGGCATTGAAGAAAATTAACTTTAATTCATGTGTCAAATACTTGGACATTCTTCTGAGAAGCATTCGTTTACATGCAAACATATTATAAGTGTTGTTAACATGGATCTCTCATTTAAGTATATTATCAATAGTCACGACAAGTGTTTTCTGAGAGGCAACATACTGATTTTTCGTTTTAGTCTATTTATCTTTAAATGGACAAGGGACGTAATCAAAAATAATATTTTTTTAACTGAAACGAAATTTGCATTGTTTTTGTTGCTGCTAAAATTTGTTTAAGCTCATCTGAGCCGAAAGCTCAAGATGGGCCATTGTGATAACTATTCGTCCGTTGTTCGTCTATCTGTACATGCCCACATTACTTTAAGGGATGAGAGACTGCCATGGTGGGGTTAGGACGGTATGTGGGACTAGAATATAAACGCTGCAATACGATTTCTGTACAAAATGCCATTGTTGGGTAAAGTCCATTTTTCCATGTTTCTATTACTTTAACGGATCAATGTGAGATATTGTGATCATCTTTCGTTGGTCGTCCATCCGTGCGTCCTTGCGTCCGTCCGTAAACAATTGCTTCAAACAACATCTCCTCTGAATCCTCTTATCGATTTAAATCAAACACCACTGGAATGATCATTGGATGATCCTCTACCAAAGTAGCTAAAACAATCTTGCCGTGGCAATGTAAAGGACAAAACTTTAAAAATCTTGTCTTTAAATCGGTAGTCAGATTTTAAAATAATTTTGTACAAATGATCAGTATGCGACTTTCTATCAAATAGCTAAAATGAACTCGATCCGTTTAAAAACATGGCCAACAGAGAACATAGCTACAGGTGATCGATAGAAGGGCCATCGTGGCCCTCTTGTTTAAGACGTAACTTTGTGAAACAAAATTATTATGTGATTTCAATTGTTTGGTTAATAACGTGTTTATGTGATGGAAAGTTCTGTATCTATCTGGTGGACTGGTACGTGCAAATCATGCAAAACAGATTTTTTACAGCGTGATGATTCTCATGTGTGTTTAAATAAACAAGCTTCCACTAGTCAAACAGACTGACGTAATACCAACAGTTTTATACATACATTAAACTGATACTAATTGTGGTGCACTACTAAAATCATGAATTTTTACGCTTGACTAATTATAATGTCATTTCTGCCGATAAGACATATTTTGTAATTTAAGAAAATGTATATCAATTTCATTTGATTAAAGAAACATTGAAGGCTAAATGAACATGAGATTTTTATCTATCATGACATACCATGTTTTCTATAGGAATGTAATTCTTTAACCAAAACGACAATGATATATATTTTACAAAATTTACCATTTGGTTGTCAATTCTAATTGATCAAATGCATTCGACGGATACTTCATAAAAATGTAGACTAATGGTCAATTTAGTAATTTTCATCTAATTCTAGTGGATTGCAATTGTCATACATGTATATACTACCTTTTATGCAAATTAAAATTTCAAGCTATTTTGCAAAGCTATCATTCCATGTTTATATATATATTTGCAAAATTACATGAAAACTATAGGGATGTTCAGTGTATAGATTTTGCTGGTAACATTATTTCTGACAAGATGGAAATGTCAAACTAGCAAATAATTACACTAAAATGTAAGTTGATTATGTTTGTGTCAGTAACAAATTAAAGTTATGTTTCTTTGACTGACTAAATCATTTTATTAAGCAAAAGTTGATGTTTCATTATTTTAATCACACTTTAATATTTTAAAAAATATAAATTTGGTTTTTCAATTTAAAGTGTTTCGCTTAATACAATATCATCAGTGTACAGCAAATATAATAAAGTATATAATTTTCCTAAAGTTATTTCCATAACGTTTAAACAGTGTTTTTAACAATGAAGGCATTCTTGCTAATAAACAATATTTACACATATTACCGAACAATGACCAAAATAAATGTCTTTGTGTAGCAAAATACAAAATATTTAGCAAAAGCACGGACATTACAACGGCAATCATTTATATCCTTTATTTTAATGCTATAAAAAACGGCATAATTGTAGTATTTAGCGTAAACTGTGACTATCTGGTTTTAAATACCGTTGTGTATTGTCAAAAAACATGTATTCAAACTTGCTGTTATCGCCTATATTTGAATTATACCTAACCCATGTAATAGCGTGAATTGTCTCGGCTATATCAATAAAGGTTCGCAAGATTCCTGCTATCATCGGTTAAAATGGATTTTAATGTGAGATTTATTAATAGATTGTCACACGGGTGATCCCGGTTTAACTCCCGTGATAAGGTATTTAAAGTTTGTGTTATTTCCCTATTTTTGCCCATAGTATCAATAAACGTTTATGCTAAAAACACCGGAAAAAAACACCTGGAATAAGTCAATAGTCTCGGTAACATCAGTAAAGGTTCGCAAATTTCCAAGTATCATCGGTTAAGATAGGTTAACTATATAAAGTATAATACAAACACTGATTAAAATAAGTTTCAACAATTAAGAAAGAACAATTATAATAGGTTTTAATTTCCTATAAGGTTCTCTGTTCAAAATGAAACTACTCAATACATCACAATATGGCACCGGGTACCATCAAAATCGGGCGCTAATAAAAGGCTGTACCGACGGTACCCGATTACGGTACTCATTACCGAACTTTTTAAAACATTGGGAGAATGATAGAATAGAATACAGAATGAAAGCTGATGAAATTACATATTTTGATGTATTTCTTATACCATATATACTCAAATTTTGATGATTAACAATGTTTTGTGTCATAATTATTGAGATTTCTAAAACCCTTCACAATACTGTACAAAGAGAAATTTTGTGGGTACTTTTTCAAGAAGATATTTATAGATCTTAACAAACACTAAGGCATTTTTATAAGATGTTTTGTTATATCATGTATGGATGTCTATGTATTGTGTAAGTTGTTTTATTAAATATGTTTTTTTGGCACTTTAAACATCGAAAATAGATTGGTCATCGATCCGTTACCGTCGATATCGTAATAACCGGCCGTCGTCATATTTTTTGCACGTCGTAAGAAACACACATTTCACTCACTTATAAATATAAATATGAAAATTATAAATCTCTTTTAAAATAAATAAAAGTTCCTAAGTAATTTATATATGTTTTACTTAAAAAACACACATTAAACCCCTGATAATGCACCATCGGTCATTTACATTTAAGATTTCTAGGCCTATTGGTTTACTTTAACCAAGCTTGTCTCTGCCATACACACACACCACACACACCACCTACTCATATTTGCAGTAGGGGTGTGGGACACTCTCCACTTCGTCTTGGTTCGTAGTGCTGGGAGTGAAACTCGATTGATGTTCATTTTTTTAATACATCTTATAGTGTAGTCTAAGTGTGTTTGTATGATTCAATAATAACACGTCAAAGTTGAGAAAAAAACATTTGACGTGAATAACAACCATATTTTCTAAGAAATAAGTAGAATTCAGTAGTTGGTGTTTAAGATATCAATCAATTTTCGGAGCGTGTTTCCCCGTATCCTAATAGCGAGAGAAGAGTAGAACTACGGCCCGGCCACCAGCGGGAGAGGGACACTTTCCCGCACACTATCCCCAGGTTACGGTAAATTACACAAAAAAGGTAGGCCGTTCCTTTTAAAAGCAAATGTATTTGTCGTTGGTTTAAAAATCATTCAGTCAATATCAATAATACAAATATAAATCACCGTACCGATTTTCACCGAATTTCATCGTAAAAATATAAATATAACAAGAGATACAAATACGCATTTCAATTAAAATTCTAATTAATATGAAGAAAATGCTTTTACTTTCTTTTAGTTTTAGAGTTTTCATTTCAACATAGCGACACATTTTGAGATATTTCTATATAAAAAACAGAGCACATTTCAAATAAGTTGTAAAACATATCGATATAATTTTCTTAAAATCTTACCATTTACTCCCTTGTGTGCCTACCTTTCAATGTAAAACAAATGAACCACTTCACGGCGTTCTTAAGAAATAAATAGCTCTTAAAATATGTTACATTTTTTAGAGATATTATTACAAAAATACACTTTTATTTACTAGACCTGAAAGTGTCAAAACTTATAAGGTTTATTCAGATTAAATTGTTAATTCCAAATGGAAATTCGTCCTTGTTTGGACTTAATGGATGTGTAACTTTCTAACCAGTTAGTTATTAGACCGCAGCGGTGGTCGAGTGGTAAAGCGTTTGCCTCGCATGCGAAAGGTCGTGGGTTTAAACCCCGGCCGGTTCATACCACAGACTTGAAAATTGGAACTAGAAGCTTTCACGCTTGGCGTCCAAGGTCTGTTTGGCTCGGCGTCAGTATAAAGCGACTGAGTGAGATATCATACCATATATGGTAATACATTATCGGTGATTTTTATTACAATATCAGTCGATATTGCCTTATCAGTTGTTTTTGTTAAAATATGGGTAATTTATTACATTATCGGTCGTGACAAACACATATTCCTTCATCGACAGGAAGCAAATCCATTCAGCGCGCCTGTTATTCCAGGCACGAAGCTGTAGCTCTTCCAATCGAAATAATTGATTATTCTTGCAGCACGACTTCACAATTAAGTGATTACGAATACAAAACATGGGGCGAAAACATTTAAAATGTGGATCTGGCTGACAACTTACACTTCAAGTGGGAATTGCTGACAATATAAATCTTATATATTTAAAGCTGCATTTATGCTTGTTAGTTTCTTGATGGTCTTATGTTCCATTATCTAAAGGATTTGATTTAGAGCGAATATTATCATTTAAACTTTATTCATTTTTTTGCATCGGTTTTCTAAAACTCTTTAAACTTGTAAATAAACTTCGTGAAGCAACACAAACTTGACACTTCAATGCAATTTGAGAACTAGAGGAAACGAACGATGAAAATTTAGGGTGCCGAAATGACAGACATCTAAATTTGGAATCCAACGAAAGATTCGCTCTTTTACTCTATGCATATTGCAAAATTAGTTGTTGAAAGTGGTTTAACTTGATATTTTCTTTACCACGAAATGAAGGTGATTTTTACAAGTATAGGGAATTATGAACCCAGGAATCACACTGCTTGCAATATAATGTTTATTTATATACTAAATGAATAATTTTACTTTAATGAAAACAATGAACAACATGGCTGGAAGGTTCCTCACTCTTTTACATACTTGTCTACGCGGCTTTATGATTCATATTCAAAACAAAGTAACCCCCGCACCTCGAACACCTCAACCAAACAACCACTAACTAACCGAGCAAAAATTCCTGATCAAGCTTTTATATATTCTGAGCTTGGAGTATTTCACCTCTTGTGACCTTAACATGCTCCTATGACACCAACAAGCTCCGAATATATGAACATGCTTCAGTATATATAACTGTACAAATGAGCCTCAAAGCATTACGTAATGCTCCTGATTCAATGTTTCATCTCGCAGCCGCCAGTATTGACCCCTATCATAAATAAAAACAATTTTGGTAGTCATTTAGAGCGAGGAATTGGCAAGGGAATCAGTTCAACACTTCAAAATATCAGAAAATATGTAAAATATGTTTTTGAAATGGATATAGAATATGGTAAAGAAATATTTGGTCTCAAAATAAAGATAAATTCATAAACCGTATAAATAGTAAAACAAATAGTTGTTGAAAGGTATAACATTGTACAGCCGCGGAAAGATGATGACCCAAAATATTCACGAATAATTTTTTATACATTTTTTAATAAAGCATAAATCTATTTTATTTTCAAAACTTGTGTCGTCTGTTAGGGAGTAATTGACAACATATTCAAAAAATTTATAGAATCTGTATTTATTTGCATATGAAAACATTTTTCGGAAAATTTATAGACTATATTTTTAATTGTTTATGAAAACATTTTTAACAATATTCTGTACATATGTTCGGGAGAGAATAAATTGCAAATTGATTTCGAATTTATATTAAATGGAAGCGGTTACTTAGAAATTTCAATAATAACCCGTATACAGAAAAACTCATATACTTTTCTATACACTGATCTGATAGCTGTGGTTATCGTTATATCATATATTTCTTTGTAACAATTTTACAACTGCTATAATAATAAGAACATTCATCAGATAAAGATCTTATCAATATACAATTTTATTCTATAAAATAAATAATTTAACTTGTATGTACATTCAATATCGTAAAAGATACGGAATTGCATCAGTTGAGTCAATTTAATTTTAATCTTTTTGATAAAACACGTTTGCTTAGTCTGTCTACATATTTAACAAACTGACGATATTGTAGCTTTAGAATGTAAAAATACTTTTTTTTATATATATGTTTTACAATCTAAAGCTAAATATCGTCAGTTTGTTAAATATTTAGTCAAAATAGCATTAATATATGGGTTTGATTTTTAAGGTGGAGAATATGAAACTATTTAACCGATGCTTCTGGAGAGTAACTATGAGCGTCAGTTATATGTCGAGTTGTTTCACAATTTATACAATAAAAATTAGCTTACACTCATTAGTTATGTAGGCGTTTACAATATAACAATATCTAAAATTCATTCTTATATACAAAAAACATATAAACTAAACGACTTACTCACCTTCTAAGAAACTCAACGGTACCTTTTAAAAGGAATACAACTATCTGTTGATCTTGACTGAAGACATCTTCTAAATGACATTTTCTCATAAAGAATAGACAATTAAGAATACTCGCACGTTCACTCGCTAGAGTAGCGTTCCCGTGGTGCAGAAAAGAGTTATGTAAATTAAAATGATTCCGTCATGCCGATAAGGAAAATAATCGACACGATGGTCGTGCCGATAGCCTTGTCCTTGATTTTTGCCCATTCTTTCAAACATGTGTCTATATTGCAGGTAACACTTGTCTTGTGTAATAAAGATCTCAAACGGATAGTTATCATGCAGGTACATATAGCCCTTGTCTTCTGTAATTTAAGTACCAAACGTGAAATTATCACGCATGTGATACTTTGTCTTGTGTAATTAAGATACCAAACGTGTGGTTATCCTACATGTGTCGATTTTTGTGATTATATTGTACGTAGCTTTTGTCTTTTGTAGTTTAAATGTCAAACGCGTAAACACAAGTAGAATGTGTAACTTGATATAAATTAGTTATCGAAGTTGTGGTTAACACAAAATTTAAAATTGCCTTTTGTAAATAGGTTACCAATATTTTCCTGAAGCGCCTAATTCGTGGAGTGATTGGTCCAGTGGTAGAGGATCGGACTCGTGATTGGGGAGACACGGGTTCGATACCCCGCCGCGGCTATGTGTAATGTCCTTGAGCAAGACATTTTATCCGCATATGTTTAAATAAGTTTAAATAATATTTTTTCTCGGTGTAATGAAGTAACTTAACATGTGTTTTTCAGGGTGTTGATTAAGAAATAGACACTGGTACTGGTGTGTTTGTGTAGTAAGGTTTTGAATACAAAGGTGTAAAGGGAACAAACATAAAAGGAGAAAGTGAAATTGAGGATAAAGTGACCTGCTCCTCCATCTAAAAATAATTATCAGTCAGAGAGACAGAGAGAGAGAGAGAGAGAGAGAGAGAGAGAGAGAGAGAGAGAGAGAGAGAGAGAGAGAGAGAGAGAGAGAGAGGTCGGAGTGATGGATAGTGGGATATTAGAGATATAGAAATAAAATATTATCAAGGGGTTGAGAGAGAGAGAGAGAGAGAGAGAGAGAGAGAGAGAGAGAGAGAGAGAGAGAGAGAGAATATTGTTTTTAAGAACCGTAGGAGGAGGGATAGTATGACAAGAATAAAGTAAGAAGAGAGTGAAAGGGTTCCTGAAAGGGAGTGATGAAGGGAGTCGGTGGGGGCAACCACTCCCTTAAGGTTAACGGATTGCTTATTGATTATTTCAATTATATATTATATATAAAATATACTCTCATCGGATCCTCCCCATACAAAAATATGTAGGGAATTAACAACGTATATCGCAAGTAGGACAAAATCCCTCTTTATAAAATCTTGATAATGTATTAGTAATGAATGCTTGTGTTCTTTTTAATATTTCTAAATATCAAAATACGATTTAAAATATATTATTTTAACTTCGTGGAACAACTATTTCTAAAACATATTACGCCGTATACATGTTACAATTTACAAGCAATGTGCAATAGTATGTCTTATGCAATAATAAAGTGTGTTAAGTTTTTGTTTACCCTCACGCTTTGAACTGGTCATTTAGGCGAGCATATATAATAATAATTATTGCTGTTGTTTTTATATTTCAATTCAATTCAATTCAATTTTATTGGCAAACTATCAGCAAACATATGCTTTTGGCCATTTACAATATTTTTAAATCATATGGCAAAGACATGACATTTTACAATAAATACATTTTCTTTGTTTTTGTTGTTGATTATTCATTTTTATATATTGTTCCATGAAAACTCGATGGATAAGAGAACCAGGGTTGCTTTTGATTTTTATCCAAAATTTAATCGCTCGTTCTTTACAAATAATTGATTAAGGATATCTGCCTAGATCACCTAGCACAGCATGAGTAGGTGTTTGAGTTTTAGCTCCTACAATACGCTTACAGAATTTTATATGTATTCCATCGATATCTTTGTAGTCTTACACTCCCCATATCTCTGCACTGTATAAGAGAATAGGTACTACCGTTGAAACAAAAAGTGATAATTTTGTTTTAATATCGAGTTTAATTCTTGTGAACAATGATAATAAATTATTCATAACTTTTAGAGCTTGATCTGCTAGAGTTTTTGGAATTATTTTCAAATTACCGTTATACATAAATTTGGCTCCTAAGTAGCAGAAATTGTCTACAATATCCAATTTTACCCCATTTATGAACCATTCTAGGTTATGAACTTGTTTTCTGTTTTCAAAAATACAAACTTTAGTTTTATTGATGTTAATTTTTAATCCCCATTTCAATGAGTATTCATAAAGATTATTTAGTTACAATTGTAGACTCTTGGGATCAGAAGTAAACAAAACAATATCATCTGCAAATAATAATAAGTATATACACAAGTGATTTATACTCGATTCAGTCAAATTATCTACATCAAAAGTACTGATAACATCATTAACAAAAATAATGAACATAATAGGAGAGACTGGCTCCCCCTGCTTCAATCAAAGCGTGACATCGAAAACATCAAATAAATTAGAAGATAATTTTATGCAAACGGTAACTCGTGTGTACAGTGATATGATAATTGTAATCATTTTACAGCTTAAACCGTTTTCAACCAATTTAATCCATAGCGCGTCTCTTATAACCGTATCAAATGCCTTTTCGTAGTCAATAAAAGCGCAATAAAGTTTAGATTTTTTTGACAATATCTTTTGTATGATACAATGTTATATGAAAATGCAAACAGTTGTACTTTTTTTTATCTCTGAAACCAAACTGTGAATCATTAAGTATATGTTCTGTTTCATACCAAGTATTAAGTCTGTTTCTAATACACAGTGAAAATATTTAGCAAGGGAATTTATTAATGTAATGCCTCTATAATTCGCTGTATTTAATTTGTCACCTTTTTTATGTATATGGACTATAACGCCTTTTGACCACGCTTCTGGATAAACACCGTCATTATAGATTTTATTAAATATTTTAACAATATAATGTGTTATAAAAGTTTTCACGTCTATGAAAAAATCTGCTAAAACTTCGTCACGTCCGGGTGATTTATTTCGAGATAATGATGTTAACACCTGACTTATTTGACTCCTCAAAGTTTTTATCTAAACATTCTATATTGACCTGTTGTCTATTAACATATTCATCAGTCATACTTATGCCATGTTTGTTATTATCAATATTGTTATCATCGTTCATATCATCAAAGTATAGGTTAACATGAGGTGTATTCGAGATATCTGTGAAGTGTTGTACAAATCCCTCCATATTTGGGCTATTTGATAACCCCTGTTTATTACGTTTATTAAAATTGTTAATTTTTTTCCAGAATTTTCTTGGGCATTTTTGCTAGGTTCATTTTTTATTTAGCTTTTCTACAATTTTCATTCTGCCTTCTTTTTCTTATATTTAAGATTACCTTTTTTCAAGGATTTTCCAAATAATTTGAAAGATGTATCGTATATTATATTTGTAAACTTTATTATACTGTCATTTATTGAATCTTTATTTTCAGTCATGTTGTCAGTAACATCTATAAAACTTTGAACTTTTGATTGAAGTAAAGTATTCAATTACTCGGCCCTAGATGCATCCCAAACAATTTTGTCAATATATACGTTATCTGTATGATTATTTCCAGTCATGCGACAACTTAATGCAAACTATATAGGACAATGGCCAGAAAAGTTCATTAAATCCAACACATTCATAAAACAGATATTGTTATTATTCGCGCTAGTTATCAAGTAGTCGACAACACTTGCCTCCGTCCGGTTTCTGTTCAAACAGTGATATGTAAAGTTTCCTTCCTCAAGCCTCCCATTAACAATGATCAAATTTTGTTCTTTACACAATAACAACAATTTATTTTAAAATATATTAACATGTTTATCAAATGACTTTCTTTTAACAATTATATATTATGGTTCATCGCCCGAAGGCATGGTAACAAATCGATCAATCTCTCTCCTACCCTACTATTCAGATCGCCAGTGCAATAAACCTCGCTTAAAGTACTATAATGCATAATGTCATCATTTAACTGTTCAAAAAAGTCATATTCATATAAAAATGAACGTACATTCTTATATACATTAGATTCTTAGGGAGGAATGTAACAAACACAGAAATAAACATCATTATTAGTACTTAAGAAATTCATGTCTATTTTCAACAATATAATGCCATTTAAATTTGTTTTGTTATGTTCCATATGAGTCTGTACGTTTTGTTTATAACATACCACAAGGCCCCCACTATCCCGTTTGGCTTTTTTATTACAATTCGGTCTTGGGCAACTGAAACTCTCAGTCTTTGCTACACTCCTATGATATAAATAACAACATAACCCAATATGCTATAACCAGACGAGCGGTTTAATGAGATACAGTGCAGTCTGAGATATACAAAAGAGCAAAGAAAATACATTTTGTAAATTGTAAATTCACTAAATTTTTCTAATGTTGAAAATTAAACAAAAGTACTGTATTATTAACAAATCTGGTACATAAGCCATCTATTATGTTTTCTCTTTCATAGAACTGTGCATCCACGTAATGCTAGAGCAAAACACTTTACTATTAATACATACACTGAAAGGAAAAATTAAGTATACATTTTGGTTTTTAAAATTATTTCATTATTGGCTAAGTTTATTCATGTGATGGAAAATGAACTGATTTTTTCTTATTGTTTTGCTTTGAAATGAATTAAATGTTTGTTTTTTTATTCAACAATATGATGAAATATAAATATACAAAATTTATATGCAATACATTTATTATTCCTGTCGACATTTATAGGTATGTATACTTTCTTTTCCCTTTCGCTGTATATTGTTAGAAAAAACAACAACACTATTTTGTAATATCACTAACGTTTAAACCATAATCACATCTCTCTTTACTAATGTTAAAAGTCTTTTTTTAACGACAAAACGAAATTCTTTTTCTAATTAACTTAACACGATCCGGAGATAAAAACTATGTGAATTTTAGTACGGAAAAAACTCTGGAAACCTGTACCCGTTTGTCAATCGTCGGATCGTTTGAATGGCGGGCCTCATTCATTAACGATATATGGTTAAATATATATGGTTATATATATATATAATTTATATAAACATTTTTACATAAAAACATTTTAAAGTATTAGAAAATTCCGAATAAGTTTTACAAAATGAAAAACGAACATGAATTAATTTAAATATACATTTCTTAGACTTTTTAGATGTAACGTGTACAGAATCGTCCGGTAGAATGACAAAATAAATTTCTACACTTCTCTTATACATGTATTAGCTCTCGCACGACTAACTTCGTGCGCACTGACTGACCAACACTACTATATTGTACTGAGTACGTTACGCTATAGACAAATATTTCACGCTATACTAACGAAACGCGTGAAATAGAGTTGTTGCTACACTCCTATGATATAAATAACAAAATAACACCAATATGCTATAACCAGACGAGCGTTTTATAATACAAAAGGAGCGGGCTGGAAGGAAAATCATGTTGACATTTCTCATGTATACACATCAATTACAAATTTAACGACTTGGAAACCTCCAATCTCCTCTCAAAGGAGTCGGCAATGTAGCCATCTTTGCTATTTTCACCCTTCCAACGCCCATGCCTCTTCCAACACCTATCGTTTACACCCGCGTTTGCTGCCATCGTGGCGCCCCCTGACCTTAAAGAATGAATACCTATGTTCGACTCTCCAATGACCTCTTTTAACCGCGACACGAGACATTCCCTAGACCGTGTATAACTGAGTGGTTTATTTTTAAAAATAAGTCTACATTTAGTTTTTGATCTGTAACAAAGCTTGAATAAAAACGCATCTTCTGTGCATACTTCAAAGTAACGTTTCAACATCGCGTACGGGCATGCTATCGTATTGCCCTTCGACACGACAATTTCATCACTTTTGCGGTATTGATCAGTCTTACTTTTCCTAATGAAAATAGATAAATGATCATCGTAAAACTTTATATCATTACAATGTAAACTTGTCAACTCATCAAATCTTAAAAATCCTGAATATGCTAATACTATCTTACATAAAACTCTGATCACAAGAACATCATTACTTTCTGAATATTTTTCATATAATACAACTAGAGTTTCTGAAGTAATGGGTTCCTTCTTGTTCACAGGTTTGGAAAGTGTCCTCTTCGAGGCTTCCAACAAATTTGTAACGAACAGATTGTTAGTAGGGTCGGGTAAATTCTTCAAAGAGTGTGCCCACTTAATACTATACACAGTAGAAGAAATCACTGGACTTGGCGTGCGCTTGTCCATTAATTCAGTTAGATATAGCGCAATATGGATGGGCGATGCTGGAATGGCAGATCTGCCTTTTGAAGATATAAATTTGTTCCACTTTTTCCACAACAATTATAATACTTAATGTTTGTATTGTCACTCTTTGACATCACAAGAAATTTCGCCATCTTAGACGGAAGTCCTTCGAAACTTGTGCTAGGTAGCCGACTCCTCTGTATCTCATCGTCGATGCAGCTTTTCAAATTCAGGCCTGCACAAATAGAGAAAAAGAAATATGAATGTCTAAACAAATAATCCTTTCATTCAGTATACCATATCTGGCCCTGCCATGCCTCTTTAGTTTGACATACAAATTTAACATGAGTATATTCAGTTTTCTTCTCACAACCTGTAAATAAAGAAGCCGAAAACTTCCAAATAGGTACAACTGCTACCCACTACCACGTCTTGTCAGTTTACCAGGCTGAAATACAAAGACATCATGTCTAGATAAATCGTATTGCAATAAGGCCAAAATGTAACGTTCTGCCGTCAAATATACCATTTCTGCCCCTACCACACCTCGTCAGTTTACCAGGCTGAAATACATAGACATCGTGCACAAAATCTTATTTCATCTTGCCATCTGGGAACAATAATGGCCAGAATGGGGCCGACTTCCAAATGGGTATAACTAAAGTACATTTGCATTTTTCTTTCACGATTTTTCGTACACACTCGACTGCTAAATGTGGCGGCGGAACGATCCAGTTATTTTTTCCCGACTATTTGAAATTGAATGCATCAATTCCTGATGTCCCCGGGCACCAAGACTTTGAGTAAAATATCTAACATTTAGTATTATAATCACAAGCGAAACGGTCGCAGGTATGTGGTCCCCATTTTTCTTCTAATATAAAGAAAATGTCATTTTAACCGACCAATCATCGCTGTCGGTACAGCGGCTGAGGAAATCTGCCTGCGAGTTATCTGCCCGTGGCACCCATTTTGGCAATAAACTCATGTTACTTTTTCTACACACATCGTCTACTTTAACTGCAATCTCTTGCAAATATGGTTTTCTACTACCGACCTGCAAAATGGTTTCTACGTTCTTGTTATCCGTCTTAACAATAACTTTCTGCCCTTCCATGCTCTTAATTGAACTGTGCAAAACTCTATGCACTGCATCTAGCTCTCTCCACGTGGAACTCAAACCACTTTCAGTCTTGGACAAAAAACTACCACTTGACTGTCTTCATTTCCATCAATAAAACCTCCAAAGCCAGCTCCACTGGCATTGCAATAAACCACACTCTGGTTGTCAGTTTGTTCATTCTCACTTTTCAGCAAAGTTTGACCAAGCTTCTCTCTATTTAATGACCGTATATTTTCTCTCCAAAACATCATTTCATCCAATGCTTTGGAACTTACTATCACCGGAGCCGCCCAGCTGGCACGACTTATACCACACTGGTTCAGTGATCTTGTTCTCAGTCTTACCAATTGACCTATTACAATCTGCATAGAAATCAGCTGACCAACTAAACATGCAACTTTTCTTACAGGAACTTTGACTTCCCCGTTACTTACTTTACCTATCAATTCTCGTAAGAGTATTTCTGTTCTCCCCATACGCTCTTCGGTCGCTATAAATGTGTCTTCCAAGGTGTTCCAAAGATAACCCAACCATACAATTGATTGGCATGGCGTCCAATGACACTTATCCTCGGCTAGAAGAAACCAAAAATCGACTAAATCTTGTTGAATAAATTCCGATGCTTTTAATGCTTCGTTAAAAATACCCTCTCCACCCAACTCATCATCAAGAAAAATGACCACTTTATAACCAAGAGATCTCCATTTTTTTTCATTTTTTTTTATTTTTTTTTACTGCAACTCTCAATAGTTTTCTGAATATAAATCCCGCTGTGGAGATCCCCAAAGGCTAGAACATTAAATACATAGTAATGGGTAACATTTTCAGTTTGCCAAGAAAAGCCCAGGTAAGTCCGATGACTTGGAAATATCATATTATGATGATATGCTCCGCTAATATCAAAAGTAAACCCATAATCTCCTTTTGAGAAAAGTCGTTTAGCAACTGAGTGTTCTTGGAAACAACACTTGTATTTAAAACGCTCTAAATTTATATGTCTGCAGTCTAAAACAAGGCAAGGCTTACCTGACCTTCCGTAGGCAACTGTGAGTGGATTTTCAATGTAAGGTGCCTCCTTAACCCCGGAAATACAGCCCTTTGAGAGTAAGTTACTAATCTCACTCGTTACAAATGCAGGGTCATTTCGAGTTGAACTGTTGTTCTTTAAAAATGCAGATCTATGTACATTTTTAAATGGTAACTTGTAACCTTGACTTACCACATCTAACATATAGTCACTTGCATCCGCATCTTTCCAGTGTTCATAACAACTTTTCAACTTACCAACTGGTGTAATAACTTCTGAAACCTGCAATGTACTGGATTAAATGCAGTTAAAATCTTCAACAATAGATTGCAACATATATCTATTTATCTGATTATCCTTATTGGCACGACTACTCTCCGGGATCACTACCCTACACTCCATTTGCCAGTGTCCTGAACGCCCACACCTGAAACACACACCAGGTCGCCTTCCTTGCGTAGACTGGCTCCATCCTTGAGAAGACTGGTTCCAACTCTGCCTTGACTGGTTACCTTGGCTCTGCGACGACGTAATAGTAGAAAACGAGTCCCTGGGTGCGGAATGCACGTACGGAGTGAAACGACGTCCCCGATACTGCTTTCTTGTTTCGCTTTCCGGTCAGCTTTTATCTGAGCCCGATAAATCTTTTTCTCATCGTCGGAATCGTCGGCTAAGGGATGCGCCTCATACTCCTGAACTACACGCCACCCATTATCTGATATAATCAGCTAACTTAATCAATTTTTGACGATGATTAACAATGTCAATACCTTCAGATATTTTAAGTTACGCCGACTGCCTAAGTTCACATGGAGTAGTTCGAAGGACTTCACGTAGCTAGCCGTCTGCTTCCTTCAGTCTGTCCCACCCTGCCACGTTGACTTTGTGTTGTTCCTCATTGCCCTTCTTACGAAACGTGTAAGAGTCGCACGGTGTCAAATTCTGCTGAATTTTTGAAAGCTGAGACTGAGAAAACTTCCTCTGCGTAGTCTGCAGTCGTTCCTCGAAAGAAGACAGCATGGAAGAAATAAGTTCTTCCAATCTGCTTAAAAGCTGATTTTCGTTCGCCATGAGTGACTGCACTGAAAACTAGATGTAACGTGTACAGAATCGTCCGGTAGAATGACAAAATAAATTTCTACACTTCTCTTATACATTTATTTGCTCTCGCACGACTAACTTCGTGCGCACTGACTGACCAATACCACTGTATTGTACTGAGTACGTTACGCGATAAGACAAATATTTCACGCTATACTAACGAAACGCTTGAAATAGATATAACCATCAATGTTTATATTAGAGTTTTTAGAAGTCCATGTTTCCGTTAACAAAACGATGTCATACATATTAATCCAGTTAATGAATTCATTTTCATCTAATTTATTTACAAGTCCCTGAACGTTCAACAGGACAAATGATAACTGCTTCTCATTTCCGTCCTAGTTCACTCGTGGTCCGGCTGTGGCTGCAGGCGTGAATAATCGACAATCGATGTATAATTTGTCATACGCCTGCTTGGCTTTGATGAGCTCCGGGATAAGTTGTCTACATCTCTCTTAAACAAATGTAATTATTCGATTCCAAACAGTAACAAATGCGTGTGATTTTTTCGCATGTGAATCTCATGACCCCACGGCAGACCCACACGTGTGAACTATCGGGAGTGCGTGTGAATCTAACGTGAAACCGGTCAACTCGCTCGGGAAATATCGCATTTAGGGTAGTTGTTTTGTTGAATTTATCGCGGAACGCTATTTAATCGAAAAGAACAATCTGACTGTAAAACACGCATTACAGAAGCAGAAAAAAACACATGTTTCTGATCAAAAAGTTCATCGCGAAGGATATTCCCCGGTATCAGCGAAGGATATTCCCCGATAGAAGCGAAGGATATTACCGATAGAAGATATACTGTATTGTTGGATTTCCTAAATGTTCTTGGAGCAATGTTATGTTCCGGGCAAGAATAAGGACAGATGAGCGCATGGATTGACAATTCAATTAACAAAAACAACTATTGCATCGCGGTAATGCAAATTATTTAAAAAATAAACAGTTATTATTGAAATGTATATGTTTTACTAAACTATATTTATGTTGTCTTTTTAGCGGCGATATTTCTATACGTTCATGTAGAAAGTGTACATTTGATTTGATATCAAATTTGGAATATTGGTATTTCGTTGTACCTTAAATTCGTTCGTTACCTAAGCACTTTTAATTGATTATTTTCTTTGAGTTATGTTTGGCATATTGGTGAACTCTACAACGATACAATGTTTTCCCTCTCTCTACACAGGCGATACTATCGGTGCCTGACCGGACACAAAAACAAAAGACAAAGCCTCGTATGGTCCCCGTCTCTACCCCCTACATATACCCGCTTGCCAATAAAATGTGTCTATTTGTTTCTTAATACATGTTTTTTGTTATATCTAAAACCCACCTTCATTTCCCTCCAAAATAAAAATTCTGTAACCTGGTCTTTATACGCGTTAATTTAACTACTAATCATGCTAATAAGATAATGATTTAATAAACAGAAGATGACAATGTCGTCTTTACATAAAGAATAAGTATCTAATGGTTACAACTATGTCTTGCCAGATGGAAGCCAGTAGTGTCCTGGCGAAACATAGTTCGAAAGAACGACAAATGAATATTTTGTCGGGTTAATTTTGATTTGGTTATTTACGTTAGTAGATTTTAACAACAACAATAACATTTATTCTACAACAATATAAGTTGTTCTCTTGTTCTGGATTGAACATCTTAGATTAACTATATTCCATTACTCAGAACAAAACATTTGACTTACAGAAGATTTCGACCGTATCACACAGTCTTCATCAGCTTTGTGCGGGGTCATTCATGCATAGGAAGATCACGTGATACAAGGAGATACCACATCGTCAACAGTGTGGTCTTCGTTCAGAAGATTGAAGGGTTTGAAGTACCACCTGGGACTAAACTTGTGTCATATGACGTGTCAGCCTTGTTTACAAGTATTCTCGTGAATAAAACAGTGTATGCCATTAATGGTAGACTCGTGAATTATATTAACTTGAACACTAGATCAGATTTGAATGTAGATAAAATATGTGATCTGTTGGAGATATGTTTAACTAGTACCTACTTTATATATAATTGGCACTTTAACTAATAGAAACAGGGATCAATAATGGGTTCCCCTATTTCTTCAATCGTAGCAAATCTCTACATAGAACATTTTGAAAGAGAGACATTAGTTACCACCGGGAATCCGCCCTCACATTAGTTTAGGTATGTGGATGACACAATGACAAAACTCCATGAATATCATGTCAAGGAATTCTCATAGCATCTAAACAGCATTGGTGAACACATCGATATCACTTCAGAGAGTGAGGAGAATGGTAAAATTCTATTTCTGGACACTTGCATTCATATCGATGACGACGGTTCAATAAGAGTCACTGTATACCGAAAGCCCACCCACACTGATTAATATTTAAATTTCAATTCCAATCACCACCTAGACCACCAACAAACAATGGTTAGGACATTATTCCATCGGGCAGAAACACTTGTGTCCAACGAAAAACTTAAGAAGTCAGAAATTGAACGTGTGAAGACGGCACTACGGACAAACGGTTACCCAGAGTGTTTGTTCAATATTCAAAAGAAGAAAGACAAGAAAGAACATGATAAGACACAGATCAAGGGCAAAAAAAAAACGAACATGGGAATGTCATACGTTCGCGGAACATCTGAAACCTTACATACAGTTTTCAAGAAACGTGGCGTTAATATGTACCATCGACCATACAACTCAATACGACAACAACTCACCCATGCATAACATAACAGACAAAATTAAAAAATGTGGTGTGGTATACTATATTAAATGTGAGATGTGATAGAGATTATGTGAGTGAATCTGGACGATCCCTTGACATCAGAATGAAAGAACATGTGGCTAGACCCAACTTGGCCATTCATGAACATTGTGTCAATACTGGACACCAAATTAAACCTAAAAAACACCAACGTTCTAACATCCGAGGTCATTCATATTAAGCGACGTGTCAAAGAGGCGATAGCGATAAAACAACGACGACCGTCTCTCAACCGGGACGAGGGACTGAAGTTACCACCAGTATACAATGCTCTCCTTGTATCACGTGATCTTCCTTTATCACGTCTTGTATCACGTGATCTTCCTTTATCACGTGATACTATGCAATGTATGAACCGGCACAAAGCTGATTAAGACTGCGTGATACGGTCGAAATATTCTGTAAGTCAAATGTTTTGTTCTGAGTAATGGAATATAGTTAATCTAAGATTGTGTAGTTTCGGAAACGGCACATTGCTTGCTTCATCAGACACATTTATACTTTGGCCGTCACGCTCCCCATCGTTATGTTCAGTACTTTGGGCTTGTTTCTGAATAATATCACAGATAATGTAGCAGTCTTTTTAGCAGTACCATCGCTTCTTCACTAAACTGTTAACAGCTATCTGCAACTTTTCATGTGATTTTCACAAGATACTCTCCTTCTCTAAGACTTGCTTCAATATCTTTACTATCTGATTTGTCACTCGGTTTCTCACCTATCAAATGAAACACCCAAGAGACAATGAATGAATGAAAAGCCTTATAAACCAGTCTATGGTTTCTTAATGTTCTAGCTACAGATGTGTAAAAAATGTCAGTTTTTGTTAATTGTGAAAATGATTTTAATATAATCTTTTGGTGTAAAAATTGGTCTGGCAAGATAGATGTATACATTCTGGATGGGTACGGAAGCATACGTGTGCCGTATAAAATAAAATATGTAAGTTGAACGTAAAAGCGACAGAGCATGTGTAATTTTGGTTATGTCTGATCACGTTTATTTTTCTATAAACAATGCGTTGCTATATATAGTAACAAAATAAGCTTTTTATGATATTGCCTTAGCTCAGTTGGCATATCAAAAATCATGTTTGACGGCGGGCGAAAAACCATATGCGAGGGCCAAACATTCCATATTAATAACAGGAAATAATGTACCTAAAAAGTGCACAAGAAAATTCTGGAAAACAATTAAATTTAAATAAATGTAAAAAGGGAATAGCCCAAATGTGGATGAATTTGTACAGCATAAACAGATATCTCAAAAACACCTCATTTTAACCTAAACTTTGATAATATGAACGATATTAACAATATTGATAAAAATAATAATGGCATAAATATGAATGATGAACAAGACAACAGGTCAATGTAGAATTTTTATATAAAAACTTTGAGGAGTAAGGTAATATCACCATTAACTCGTTATAAATCACCCGAATGTGACGAGGTTTAGCAGATTTTTTCATAGACTCGAAAACGTTTCAACGTGGTCAAAAGGCATTATAGTCCATATACATAAAAATATTCGAAACATATACTTATGATTCACAGTCTGATTTAAGACAAAAAAAGAACTGATTGCATTTTCATATTAAATTGTATAACACGAAACCTAATTTCAAAAAATCTAAACTTTATTGAGCTTTCATTGACTACGAAAAGGCATTTGATACGGTTATAAGAGATTCGCTATGGATTAAATTGGTTGAAAACAGTGTACGCTAAAATTATTACAATTATCTAGTCACTTTACTCGCGAGTTACGGCCTGCATAAAATTGTCGTCTACTTTATCTGATGTTTTTGATCTCACGCTGGGGTTAAAGCAGGGAGAGCCATTCTCTCGTCTTCCGTTCATTCCACTTGTCAATGACGTTAACTGTATTTTAACATAGATAATCTGACCGAATCGGGTTTTAATCACTTGCGTATATACGTGTTGTTATTTGTAGATGGTATTGTTTTGTTTGCTTCTGATCGAAACAGTCTACAATTGCAACTAAATAACCTCTGTGATGCTCATTGAAATAGGGACTAAAATAAATATCAAGAAAACAAAAGTTTGTATTTTTAAAAATAGAAAACAAGTTCACAATCTAGAATGGCTCACAAATTGTGAAAAAAGGATATTGTAGACAGTTTCTGCTATTTAGGAGCCAGATTTATGTATAATAGTAATATGGACATAATTCCAAAAACTCTAGAAGATCAGGAATGATTTATTGTTATTGTTCACAAGAATTAACCTCAATATTAAAACAAAAGTATCACTTTGTTTGATACAATGATGATATCTATTCTCTGATACAGCTCAGATATATGGGGAGTGTATGACTACAAAGGTATCGATAAAATACAAGTAAAATTCTCGAAACGTATTTTACGAGTTAAACACAAGCACCTAATCTTGCTTTGCTTAGTGATCTATGCAGATACCCTTTATCGATTGTTTGTAGAGAACGAGGGATTAAATTTTGAATCCATAGATTTATAATAGAACAATATATAAATAGAATAATTAACAACATTATCACAGCTGGGCTCAAATAATTAAAACAGCATTAGACGATTGGGTTATAGTTATATTTGGGATATTTTTTTACAGTAATTTCAATTATTTGCCATATATCAAAAACGATTGCTAGATCAATACATCCAGTTTTGTAGAGAAAATATTGATGCAATGCCAATACTTACTTATAACTGTTAATTAACAACTGATTTTTAATTGGAGAAATAGTTATCTCTAATGACAAATGATGCAAAACGAAAACAGTTGGGTACATTAAGTTCACATAATTAACAACTGATAACTGATTTATATATTTTATTTAAAGTGATCGGGTTTACCGATTTTCATGTTTACCACTACTCATTAGGTTAAAGAACGCTAACGCTCCATGCAGTTTAGAACTACTCATTAGGTTAAAGAACGCTAACGCTCCATGCAGTTTAGAACTACTCATTAGGCTTAAGAACGCTAACGCTCCATGCAGTTTAGAACTACTCATTAGGCTAAAGAACGCTAACGCTCCATGCAGTTAAGAACTACTCATTAGGCTAAAGAACGCTAACGCTCCATGCAGTTTAGAACTACTCATTAGGCTAAAGAACGCTAACGCTCCATGCAGTTTAGAATTAGCTTCATTGATATTGGGCAGGCTACTCATATTGTTTTTACAAACAATACCCAAAAAGAGCATACGTATCTGTTTCTTTAACATGACCATATCCTAATATCCAGACATGGTTACATAATTTAAAATCACGATCAGATTCAATAAAGACAATAAAAGCACATTTATTAGCATTGTATTCAAACTTCCATCAGCATGAGTATCTATAACAAATATCCATCATTTTATCCAATGCATGTTTTGAAATTGAAATCAAACACATATCTTCTGCAACGATGGGGATCAATTTAAATCATAAACTAATATCCCTAGACCAGGGTCGCGTAGTTCTTTTATTAAACCATTGATAAAAAATAAGTACAGTACAGGGCTGCTGACCCCACCCTATCTGGGTCTTTAGCAGGGAATCAGTCAGATAAACGATCACAAAATTAAACGGGACTTTCTACATCAATGTAAAGGCCTTGTATACACTTCTATCTGCTGTTAAATCATTTAATTAAAAAGAAATAACTTATCTTGCCATATTCTATCGAAGGCCTGTTTATCATCTCAGATGCAAATATATATAGTTTGAAATCACATTCTTTACCAAAGTGAATACACTCTTTTAGTAAAAATGACGTCATTTAACAGGACAAATTTTCTTGGAAACCACCCTGCTGTCTATTTAATTCTATATTGTCTTTACCCTTTAACCTTTCTAGTAACATAAGTCCATACAGTCTAACATAAACAGATGATAATGTGATGGCCCGATAAATGTACGGACCATCACGTGACTTCTTAACCCCTATTTATAGAGTAATTATAATACCTTTATTCATTTGTTTGGGAGTATATGAGAGATTTAACATAGCATTATAAAATTGCACCAGTAGTTGTCTTACAACGCAATTACTATATATCAAATGTTCAAAACATACTTTGTCATCCCTGGCGGCTTTTGATCTCTTCACTTTACTAAATGCATTCGTTATATCGTCGTTTGAGAATATATAACAACTGCGGCCACTACCGTAATCTTGAAATAAGCGACTATGCAAATGACCGACCTTTTCAGAAATATCTTCCTTAAAGGTATTGTCAAAATTGTGTTTATTAGATGGTGTCAGCAAAGTATCTATCCCCATTACTTTTACATGGCCGTTATTACAATCAAGTGATACGACATCGTTAAGACTATCTAAATGTGCCTTAAATACATTTGAACTATTATTTTTTGCTTGGAGAATATATTTGTATTACATTGTACATATAACAAAAATGGTCTTGAAATCTGTATCTGGACTCCGCATATTCTATCATTTTTAATATCCAGAGGGGTAATACGAATATATATATGTTATTTTAACCTTTACCTATTTTTCTTTTTGACGGCATCATTAAGTCCGATTCACTCACCCCAAATATATTACAATCCGTATGGATGCTTTATAGAAAATGTAAGTCTCGTTTATATAACCAATGCTCGATAATATGGCAAATATCAAGATATTTCATATGAAAAAGAGAACTAAAATAACTTGCACTGGGCATGATAATTGTGGCGTTCCCTGTCATAATGTTTAAACGATTTGGAATGTTTTATTGAAAAAAAAGGATAAATTTAAAACAATTAACATCGTCATGCCAGAACCTCTCCTCTGTTACCAAAGCACCTTTTTTAACCTTAACTACTACAATTTGCTTTGTTACCTTGCTCGTAAATATGGTAATCTAAGTAGGTCTGGAAACATAGAACGACTGAGTTCTGTGTCTAACGTATTTGTCAAAATCATCATCATCCGCTTCGTCATCAGCTGTCTTAGTCATATGTATATTACAAGAACTGAAAAAGTTATTAACTTCCCGGACATCCCTATCGCGAGTTGTCTGTCTGATAGAAAATGTGAACAGGAATTGGTTCAGAAATACTTACTTGATATGCAAGGTGTAGTATATACCCAAAACTTGCCACATGTCGTATGTTAGAAATCAATAAACGTGGATTTCTCAAGAAACTCATAAATAAACTAGATACAACCAACATCAGGTGGCATTTGATTTACAATTAAAGTCACATAAAAATTTCCTTAAATCTTTAATGGATTTTTATGAAATAAACGTCAAAATGACTTATTATTTATAGTAAAAATGAATAGTATTCAATATCTTTAAAACGTTTATCCCTATCTAGCTAACAAAAACTTAATCAATTTGAACTATCTGCAGCTATACAATGTAAATGAACATGTACTGACACGTAAACTATATATTGTGTTACAATAGACTCCAAAAATAAGTTACGACATTAAAAGAAAAATCCATTAGAAAAAAATTAATTTTGGGGCAAAAATGTTATTTTTGAATATGCGATTACTTTTAATAATGTAAATTGACATATTTGTGTTAAACTTGTTTTTTAATATAATGTCCATAGTTGCTATACTCGTTTGTCTTTCACTAGTTGCTTGGCCTATATTTATATCATATATAGTGAAAAGTGACAACAGTGTTACAGATATAAAACGTATATCAATAGATAGAAAACAATTTATTTGCATTTGTTAACATGTTAAGTGATTGGAAAAATAAAATATTTTTATTGAATACTTCAAAAGTACATTTAAATAGTGTTTTAATATTCATTAGTTATACTCATTAATCTGTAAAATGAATTTAAATTTATGTTAGTAACTTCAAAATATTTGAAAGGTCTTCACTGCGTAAGTCTTCATAATAGGAACATTCCATGCATACATTGTATTCATCTTCAACTTCTCCAGCTGCACAAAGTATACAAATTTTATCTTCGTAAGCAGCATTATTGTGTCTTTTAGTTTCTTGTGAGCTGAGTGTGATATTTTCAGTTATATGATCCGGCTAAGTCAAATATTTCATGACCAGTAAACGATACATGACAGTAGCAGACATAAAGAACAAAGCTACCACGAAAAACATACGTTTTATTAATAACAATCGATAAAGTCCATTTCAACACCCAATACATGGTTTTACTTCCGTGTCGGAAATGAAAAAAACGGCTTGAACCCAGCTTCTCTGAGATGCTATTAATTATCAGCCGAGAACCATTCCGATTTGGTTCCGTTATAGTTCGGAGCACGATGCAATTGCTGGGAGCCACATCGTTTAGAACGGGTATAAATAGCGTGCGGTCTCTTAAAATGTCAGTTCTTGATTTGCCGCAGACATATTAACATCGTAGAAACATAGAAGGATGTAGGGTTTAGATACAATATAATATAAAGGGTTACCTGGCTGTATAATACTAACGATTCACTCAACAATTTGAGCTGCCGTTATACTTATCATTGCCGGCTCCTTTCGGTAGTGTCTACCTATACCACTGTTTACCTGGTGAACGCTCACTTCCAGTAGTGACAGCGAGCTAGCGAGCTCTCATTATTGAGACAGGTGTATGTGTGTATGCACACACTGGTTTATAACAACGAGCTACTGAGCGCTCGTTTTATGCGTTGAGCTGACTGGTTTAGCGAACGCTCTTTATTGATTAAGCTACTGTGGTACTGAGCTAGTGAGCGCTCGTTATTGTGTGAGCTGCATTGAGCCACTGAGCGCTCATTTATGTCAATGAGCTATCGTTTATGTTAGTGAGCTCTCGTTTATGTCAATGAGCTCTTGTTTATGTTAGTGAGCTTTCGATTATGTCAATTAGCTATTACGCACTTGTTTATTACATTTAGACACTGAGCGTTCACACTGACGTGTATTATAATTTAACCGTCTGACCGAACGAACTGTTGTATATAATATATATATGTTAGTTTTTGATTAATTACCTGATTCGCAATCTATAACTGAGGGACCCACACGAATCATTTGTAACAGTCCAACCTAATCATTATTTTTGAGCAGGTACTCAGTCCAAATTGTGAAATCGTTATTGTTGTGTGTATTTAAATATATTACGCTACTATTTTTATTATAGTGTTACACACTGCGAGCACTAACATAGCTCCGCCACGTTATACTGAGCATCTAAATTTTGCAAAAGCAATTTTTAACTTTAGAGGTATTGATATTTTAAAGTAAGATATTTTTCAACATTTAAAAGAGATTTTAAGTTTTCATAATGGACAGCTTTGTGTGACTGAGAAATATCCGACCGCCAATCTTGTACAGCACAGTCAACACGTTGTTTGATTAATGCAAAAAAAAACTATTCTTTATTTTCAGCATAATCTGAAATCCAGGCGAAACCAAAACCATATCTAAAAAGTAAAGATTTAAATTGTGTAGCCCAAGTCATTCTACCAACATCATCACGTTTTCTTAACATAATATAACATTGTCTAGGGTTTCTATTATGATTCATATGGGGGGGGGGGGGGGGGGGGGTAAGCCTTAACCAATACTTTATACATTTACAATAATAAGTAACATACAACGGATATGTTGCGCATTCACCTAAAGAGAAAGCATGAAACGTATTTTTGTAATGTTTAAGATATCTATTACAAAATTGGATATAACATTTTCTATATCTTTAGAATATTCATACCCCCAGATTTCTGATCCATATGTAAGAATTGGTAAGACCATCGTATCAAAAAGGTTTAAACAGCTCCTGATATTCAAAAGTTCCAACATTTCGCTGAAGTTTAGAAATAGGAATAATAGCTTTTTTACTTTGTACTAATGTTTCTTTAGCTTTTGATCAAATCAGTCTTGGTGTAATAATGAGACCCATATATCTATAACAAGTAACATTTTAATTGTATTCCCATTGAATGGCCATGTTTCATCACCTCTGAGGTAGCCACCATTTCTAAAATCCATAATCTTTATTTTCTTTAGATTAACAGACATACCAGTTCTATTATAAAACATTGAAATTACATTAATTTGCAGCACAGTTGGCCAAATCGTCTGCATACAGAAGAGCAAATATATCACCAACCTCATCAGTTACATGAATTTCATGAGTACAGCTTTGTTTTAATTCATCAATTAAATCAATTATATATAGATTATAACATTATCGTACTTAACTTACAGCCTCGTCGACAACCAATACTATATTTGAAAAACTGTGTGTAGTTCTATCTGTACGTAGTTAGGCCTACAATTTTCAGACAATTCTTACATCTTAAAACCCACAAAGCTTACACTACTTTAAAATCAAACGGCATTAGGAGAGACTAAAAAGACCATATATGGCATTTAGAACGGTAATGATCCGGGATCATGAAGAAAGAAACTCTAAACGGTACAAAGATAAGCCGCCTAGCTCACAACAACTGAGGTTGGTGCCAGCAATACCCCCTGAAGACTTTCTCACTTAACTAAACCTAAAAGTACTATTACAGGCTACAAAGTGAAATCCACCAAAATAACAGTAAACGTCTAAAAGTTGCACGCTTAACTACAGAACATCAAAATAATTTATTCTTTGTGAAATGATTGCAGGAATGGAACTAGCTACGATAACATAATGTGTGAACCAAACTTTTCTTAATTCTTAAATCTTAAATGCTGATAAAATCGCACATCATACTCTCTCCCGATGCGTAAATGTTTGAACTGGCGTTGCATTACCAGATACAGATGTCCGGTGTCAGAGCAGAGGAGCGTGACGATGAACATGTATCAAGAAGGTACAATTTAAACGAAACAACTTTGGTAACCTGGGATAACATTTATCAAGAAGGTACAATCTAAACGAAACAACTTTGGTAACCTGGGAGAACATTTATGAACGCAAGGGCAAACAAAGTAGTTTTGAAAACATAAAAAAGTTCTCCATCACATGATAAGTCACAAGGAATGATTCTTAACCACGTGGTACCAGAGAAAACTGTAAGCGAACAGTAGAAGTGTATGCTATGTGGATATAATCTTCATAAAGTTATCTCTTAAAAGTTATCTGGACTGTTCAGATATGGTTTCATTCTTCTGGTTAAAAATTCACCCACCTTACACCCCAAATTAAGCCCACCACCCACGGCTCTGCCCGTGACTATGCACATTCAAGCTGTCATATCCAACAACACCCTCGTTGACATGATGATGCCCACGATTCTGGAGTGATAGATTGGACGCCTTCATGAATTAGTCTCTTCACATCTGTTATTTGAAGTAAAAGTTTCTTCTACCGATGATTGAGTTTTGGTATCAGAAATATGTCTCAACATTTCTATGAGGCGGAAGCGTATTCCCAATATACAATTGCATTACCATCAAACTTTATTCATGCTATTTAACTTTTGCAGGATCCATCGGTAGAAGAAACCTTCACTTCAAATTATCAAACATGAAGAGGCTGATTCTTGAAGGCGTCCAATCTATCACTCCATAATCATGGGCATCATGCTGTGAACGAAGTTGCTGTTGGCTGACAGTTTAAATTTACGCTATCAGAGCAAAAGTCGTATAATACACTTACTATTGGTTTATTTTTTATTTTATAATTTGTGTAACAGATAAATATGCTATCATACTACAAACACACCTAATATGGAAGGCTCCATCTAAAAATATGACGTAGTTTCAAAATAAACAGTTTTAATCTGTTTAGTAAACAAAAAAATATGTAGATGCAAAAGTGAGATTGTAATCTTTAATAGGAAACAAACGCAGTTCCAGTAAATTAAGCGCACACTATCGCAATGTAATATGAACGGAAACTATAGACGTCATGACAAACTGCAAAGATTGGCTGGTGACAGTTAATTAAGATCACTGAACTCAATAATTGTGTTGCAACATTCTAAACCAGTCTATTGATTCCGTTATTGCCTTTATATTTCCAATATAACACACGAAAAAATCGATTACTGCTTGGACATTTATGAAAGATGTGCGTCTCAAACAATTTTGATACAATTCATTATCCGATATTGTGTACAATGTTTTGCCAAGTTATGTGCATAAATAAACATCAACTCCAGGCAATTAAAAACAATTACTTAAAAAGAGCACATAACTATTTATCATGTACGCTAAGCATTTGTGGTACTGTTAAAATAATTAATACCAAAAGAAAAAAGAAAAATCAGCACCGAATACGTTCTGTCCCAAAACAACAGGTGCCGGTGTAACATAAAATTTTGACGGCTAATAGACATGTGAACCAAGCTAATTTGGCTAAGAAAATCTGCGCTGCTTTACAGCCAATCGTAACTACTCTGCTCTTTCTGAGAAAAAGGGAATGATTAGTGATTTAATGATAAAAAACCGAAGTATTCCGAATATCAAATCACAGGTAACACGAACATTATCTAGTTATCCAGTTAGCTAAGTAGATATGTGGTGGCAGTTGCAGAGCAGTAAATAGGCAACTTTTCGCATTAAGATATATATCTTAACTTGAAACTTATTGCGTTAGTTAACTAGAAAACTAGATTTTTTTCGCGATAGTTAACTAGATAACTAGATAATTTTCGCGAAAATTAAGTGGTTAATACGCAAGCGTTAAAGATACATCCCTTGCCAGATAATAATTCCATTATACAACTTAATTTAATCGGAGTACCTAATTACTTCGCAGTATGGCGACAAAATTATATCGATTTTTGCGGAAAATTCATGTTAAAAAATATAAAGAAACGCGTAAATCGTAGTACATTTTGTTGACTTTTAACTTTTAACATCCAGTTTGCAGAAAAAGGTATATGATAAAAATTAAACAAATGCACATGTCGAAATAATTAATTGAGATGACCGAGTTTTACATGGTAAATGCAAATGTGTATGCGATAAAAATGATAAGCCATTCGTGTTGTATTGATTTAGTTTTTAGAGGCCAGTACAGCTGATACCATGTCTTTTTGTCCATCCTCTGTCGTCTGGTGTCTGTCGTCCGTCTGTCTGTAACATTTTGCTCCAAATGACTTTTTCTCTGAAAGTACTTTATATATTTTGACCAAATTGGGTGAGAAGCATCGACATGAAGGTCAAGTTTGTTCAATTGGTGGTCCAAGTAGTTTGATAAATTTCCCTATCAGAGAGGATTGTAAGTAATTTTAGAGAACAATTTAAAAATTTTCTTCAAATCTACAATGCCGATAGCTTAAATATTGCATGCGTAGCATTGCCTCATGTCCTCTACCAAGTTTTTTCAAGCCGGGCCCCTGGTGTCAAAATTGGGGTCAGCAGAGGGATCACAGTTTTACATATTATTTGGGGTAACTCCTCCAACACGAATAGACTTGGAGCTTAAATATTTTATATGGGGCATTGAATCAAGGGTTTCTACCAAGTTTGTTCAAGTCGGGTTTTTTGGGTCAAATCATAATGGCCAATGTGGGGCATCCATTGTCCAGCTGTCAACATTTGAGTTCATACCACATAAGTAACTTTATATTTTATTGCATCTTAACCAAACTTTTTAAGTTTGTTTATATATTTTTGACATTTGATTTGTTGGAATAATAAGTAAATTTTATTAGAAAGGGGCCAAATATGTTTATTTATTTCGTTTTTGGACCGAAAAGCAGGAAGTCAAACGCATACAACTTTCAAATATTATACAGCTACAAGTACTTCCTAACATAACTTGTTTTAGCAAGTAAGTTGGTCAAAATGTCTTTTGAGAGTTGACCACGTCAGTAGACAAATATCATTATAGTCTCAATCATGATAAACATTTACTTATAATTATAATCAAGATCTTTACACTTGTATGTGATTACTACTAGCGTCTAACATAAATAAATCTGGTAACATAACAGTTTACCACCACATTATCTGTTTGGTGTTTAAAACTGGTTTATCAGACATTTATTCATTTTTTGAGATCAAATATTTTAGCTCTACATTTCACATTGAATCAGACTTGTGCAGTAGTCATATGACTATAAGATCTCAGATATGTTCTTGAACCACACAAATGTGACCAGTAATGACTGAGAAACGCTCTTGTTTTGTTAAAAATGCACAATTTGACTTTGTAAACACGACCTCACACACATTTGTCATTGAATCTTAATCAAACTGACACAGTAGTTATATGACCATAAGAACATGAACACGTTTATAAACAGCCAATATTTAACCAGTAACGACTGAGTTATGGCCCTGGTTTTGTTAAAAAATGTTCTCTTGTTGTTGGTTATCCTTTGATAATTTTGTTAAATCAAAGTGTGTCAACACTCTACTTCTAAAAGTTTCAAACATATATTAACACATGTAGATTTGGTATGAAGCCAAAATGTGCAAAGTGTTGTAGTAGTTATTTTCTTTACAGTTACAACTTTGTTTTTCTAAGAACGATTCGTTTGTGCATGCTTAATACGTATTATATATGTGAAGGAACATACTGTGAATAAATTCAGTACAGGGAAATAATTTTAAATATTGTATTATTCAAAGAAAAGGGAAGAATTCGTACTCAGCACAGCATCTGCATTGTATTTCAGGTTTACCTTTTTTGTTAGTTGACAATTTTCAAAATATGTTCTAGATAAGGAGATATCGCTTATCAGTTAAGGGTTCAGTATCTACACATTCAGTGTCATTGGAGGACATATATTGATAGCTACTGTTGGTGTGAAAATTGAAAAATTTCCAAATATGGTCTGAACAACTAACCCTATCATAAAGTTTCCATTTGGACTGGTCTTGGGATTTATTTATATGTTAATTACTACAAAGGCATTGTATGACAATGCGATTATAAATACACATCTACATCTACCAGTCAAACACACATCACTGTATATACGTTATAAGTAATACATCTACAAGTCACACACCGCAATATACACGTTATAGGTAATACATCTACCAGTTACACTCAAACCACAATATATAAGTTATAAGTAATACATTTACCAGTCAAACACACACCACTATATACACGTTATAAGTAATACATCTACAAGTCGCACACCACAATATACATGTTATAAGTAATACATCTACCAGTTACACCCAAACCACAATATATACGTTATAAGTAATACATTTACCAGTCAAACACACACCACTATATACACGTTATAGGTAATACATTTACCAGTCAAACACCACTATATACACGTTATAAGTAATACAGCTACCAGTCAAACACCACTATATACACGTTTTATGTAATGTATCTACCAGTCACACAATAACCACTATATATACGTTATAAGTAATACATCTACCAGTCAAACACACAACATATATCACTATATAAACGGTAAAAGTAATACATCTACCAGTCAAACACACATCACTATATACACGTTATAAGTAATACACCTACATATACCAGTCAAACACCACTATATACATCTACAAGTCAGACACCACTATAATAAACGTTATAAGTAATACATCTACCAGCCACACCAAACCACTATATATACGTTATAAGTAATACATCTACCCGTCAATATACATCTCTATATACACGTTATAAGTAATATATCTACCAGTCAAACACAGACCACTATATACACTTATAAGTTATACATCTATCAGTCACACCCAAACCACTATATATACGTTAAAAGTAATACACCCACCAGTCAAACACACATCACTATATTTGGGAGAAATACATCTACAGGTATCACACGCCACAATATACACGTTGTAAGTAATACACCTACTAGTGACACACCACTATTTATACGTCAAAAGTAATACATGAACCAAGCAAACACACATGGGCCCGATTAGCTCAGTCGTTAGAGCATCTGAATATCAATCCTAGGGTCGTGAGTTCGAAGAAATGAATCGCACACTACTATATATTGTGAACCTGTTGATGACCCTGTATTTAGTTTATTGACGGATTTCTAAATTGTTTAAAACATTGCGTAATAGGAGGGGCTATTTTCGTTACATGTATTTATACGAAATAAGGTGAAATTGAATATATATCTGATCCACACGTCTATAGCTGATGTACATTTTTACTCATGACAAATAATGACTCGGTCTGATTTCGTCGAATGGATTCCTCATAAAATGTGATGTGGAGCTTTTTTTCTCCACGATCCCCACCCACCCCATTGTATTCACGTGTCGTATTTGTAAGAAATAGTCAACAATAAATGTAGCAGATTTGTAGGCTGCTTAAAATCTAGAAACTAATTCTGTATAAGACCTGTAAATGCCATAGCACTCCAACTTTTCATAAAAATGGTTGCCAGGATATCATTAATTTGCATATTGAGTCAATACATATTGAAGACACACAGCTAATTTTATCTTACTTATATCATGCGTTCGACTTCATCAATGAATAGATCATATGACTTTCAAAAAAAATGTGTGTCCTTAATATGGACATATCGTCCATATTACTTCATGATATGACATACAGCTGATAATTGACAGCTGTTGTACATGATTAAAGGAATGAATTACGAAAACACTTTGTAATATAATTAAATAAACTGATTTAAACATAAAACGGAGTTTAACGCCAATACCAGCGTTTTCGAGTGACTTATTTTTCATATAATGCAACTACTGTTATGATGTTATTGCAATCGTATCTGTGAGGAAATAAGCCATTACAGAGACATACTTTATTTCGTTTTGTTTTAATGCAAAACAGAAAAAAGTAGTTCAAATTCATAGCATAAACAATGATGATATCCTAATTGCAACCAAAGTGAATATATATTTCAACTTCATCGCTTTTGGATCTACGTGAAATGTAAATATATTATAGTTAATGAACGTCTATATTAAACAGGTAAGTGATTCGACATGCATCAAAATGCAAACAAACAAATAAATACAATCTTGACCATCATTTCTAAACGTGACCCATATGTGTATCAGTCTATTGTAATATTTCAATGCAATTGAAATTCTCAAGTCTGGCCATAGATACTGATAATAGATACTGTTTGATATAATACGTTGAAATCAAACTTTAGCCACAGAATGAGTCCTAGCTGCGGTAAAGAATTCATGATGTATGCCACATGCTAATCTAACTAACAACATAATTTCGTATGAGCAACCATTCGTAGCTGGAGACTGTGTGTACCTCAGAGAGATTTCGTAAATACAGTCTTCTGTACATGGGAGATCAAATGAACAGTTAGCCATACCAAAGATGAAAGGCTGATGAAGTAAATTATTGGGTATTCCATTATAGTCAACGTTTTTTCCGTCAGGTATGTTTGAATAACATGCAGAAAACAAAGCAGGATAATTCGTTATGAAGCCGGTCTGTATTGTCAAATTTACGTAAAATTCGTTCTCAAAAAGCTTCACAACATTTCATGTCTTTGGTTAGCAGTAGATCTTCCGTAAGAAAAAACTATAACAACTGGCCATATTGGTATGACCCATCCGTAAAGCTCTCTGGAAGTCATGAACAGCACAGTTGTATTGTATGAAATAGCTTTAAGCCACAACAATCTCTAGAAAATCCGTCATTGCAACCATGGATAGGTATTCCAAACAGCTTCGATTGATCATATCCGTCTCCGCAGCAGCCTTCTTCTTTGTCGCAGAATTAATCATCGTATGTCTCATCTCCATCCCACCCCATCCCGCACACACATGAAGCACGTGTCTCCTTGTGGTTTGATAAATGCGGATATCAAGCTGCGAGTTCAGAAGCCTCCATACCGTCCTACAAGACAAAATTTGATGCAAGCATATATGGCGCCGCAAGTTTGTTTTAAAGAAGCAGCAATGAGTTTACTATGTATGTTTATTTTATGAATATGTACCAACAGAGAATGACCGTTTAGTGTAAATTGTTATTAAGAGACAAAACAATCATTTTGAACATGTAAGGCTAGCTTGATCTGGGTAGAATAAATGAGATGTAGGAAAGCCAAAAATATAAAATCGAAAGATAAACGAGTTCTGTCGATTTATCAGAGTGAAAAAAATAGAATTTGGTCATCACTTTAAGGATTGTGTTAGGACACCTTTTCTTAAACACGAATCCAACATTACAAGGCATTTCCGAAACCAAATTTATTACGGAAATATTTGTCGAACGGAGATCTTTAACACTCGGTACTGGTTCTACCCATGAAGCGGACTCGAGAGCAGTTCATATAATTTTATAGCTTTCATCGCAATCGAGCTAAAATAAACTAGTATAAACTAACTTTCACTTGATTACTCGATTTCACATATCAATACAGGAAATTTACTTCTACGTGCACCTTTTTGCGTTTTTTAGTTTATCCAAAGTAAGTATGATTTAAATGTGCAAAGTTTACTCGACCAGTTACTCTACTAGCAATATATCAGTTAAAACATGTCTATCAGCTATTTCAGTCCCATTTTTCGGTAAAACCACATTCCTGTGACCTTGACCACTAACTTTATTCATTACCGCAAGAATTTCGTCTCAGTCTGCCTACATTGAATGGCGAATCTGCTATATTGACATTAACGAGCTGAAAAAGGCAAGCAACGCAATTAACGACATTGTTGTACATTGCAAACCATTAAAGGGCGCAAATATTTCACACCTTTGGTGGAAATTGCCTGAGACCATATTTGTTTTCTTTTCCACGCGTCTTCCTGCTAGCGTGCATTGAAGAACCCGCATGCAAATAATGTAAACATCAGGTGACAAGATTAGCACATTTGATAAGCTGGTTGAAATATCGCTGTGTGTTGTGGAACCCGTATGCATAAATATAAACATTACGAGGTCAGCACCTTTGATTAGTTGCTGAAATTTCGTGCAAAATTTGTTGTAGTCTGCTACGCTGCCCAACTTTATTACGAAGTAATAGAGGGTAACGGAATGAAGTTGGGCAGGGTACCTGACTAAAATTTGTTGGGACTAGCTAGTATAATGACTTTTCAGATATTTGGAGAACAAATATAAAATACTTGCTTGTCATTTTTGTTTTAATTTCAACTACACTATGTAGTAAGAACTAATGCATTATGTTCTAACCTGTTATAATAGCAATAAATACGTTTTTAAGCACGCATTATAATTTTTGATCTCTTGATTATTCAATTTTCGATGCTTGATTTTATTTTTAAGTTACTAAAAATAGTTCTGTTGTATGTTGTTTATATTATAACGAACTTTTTTGTACTTAGACCAATCATTTAATTTGCCAGTTGTTTTTGCAGTATGTTTTATATTTTCTCGTTTTCGCGACATTTTTCAAATTTCTGAATCATACCAGTGTTTATCGTCAGGTCTAAACATACATTTTTGAATGGTACACATAGTTTGACAAATTCGATAAAAATATCTGTAAACATATCACAAGCTTCGTGTACTGATCCATTTAATAGACAGTCCCAGTTGAATGAGGATATTTTACTATTTAATAACTCAAAATTTGCTTTTTTATATAACCAGACGGTCCTTTCATATGATGAGTTGAGTTCATAAGTAAATGGTAAATATATATAAGTTGCATTATGGTCACTTATTTCTGACGGGTTGCTTTGTGTCCCTGCCTCATTATAAACTATATCATTAGGAGTAAGAATAGGGTCATGAATAGCATGTTGTCTTGTTGGTGTATTTGTCACGTTACATTAATGAATTAGTGAGTAAATATATTTTAAATTGCGGCACGAGTTATTTAATAAATTTTCATTTAGGTCGCCTAGCAGTATTATATTTTTTGATTTTTCCAATACCGTTTCTATATTTCTGTTGAAGTTATTAAAAAAATTACATCAGATGTTTTAGGACTATAAAATACTCCTATTAGATGTATTTCACTATTTACTTTAACATCAAACCATATAGATTCCCTACAAAATTGTTCAAGGTCAGTTTTTCTTGAGTGCACTAAAGCTTTATTTAAGTATACAAGAATTCCACCTCCATGATTTGTTCTATCCCTTCTATAGGGAACATCAAATGTATTTGTTAATAGAATAAATTCATCTGTAACAGTTTGATCTAAGTGAGTCTCCGTAAAACATAAAATATCGATATCAATGTAAGTATCTCTAATAAATTCTTACTTATTCCTAATACTTCTAATATTACAATGAATGATAGATAAACAATGATTCCCAGTGATTGGTCCAGGGTTAAAGTCCCAGCCTCCAAAAGTAGGTAGGAGACTTATAAATAAATTAAAATATGAACTATAAAATAAATATTTGGCTAAATTTGTAATTTACCTCAAATACGACATAGCCTTTGCTAAAAGCATCATGATACATTTTGCAGATAGCTTAAGCTTTACATGTAATCTCTTTGAGCCATAATATACTTTACCATGAAACAAACCGATGGCGACACTCCATGCATTTATATCATTACCTATTTGGATATAATAACACAGACAATCTGAGGGACTCCAAACAACCTGTTTCATGGAAGAACTTAATACCGGAATCACACATAAGAATGAATAGATGAAAAAAATAATACAAGGACAAACTACCTGGCATTAAAGACGTATGTAGTAAAGTATAGTGTAGAAGGAAAGGAAAGATAGAATACAGACAAAACTTCATTGTAAATATTGATACAGTAGTTCCCAACGGAATCAGCAAGGAATAATTTTAAGGAATTTAACGTTCAGCCCCTGCCCAGCAAAATTTTTCTTAAATGAAAATAAGAAACAAATATTAAAACAAAAGGGGAAAAAAACACCAAAAAACCCAACTGAAACAGGTTTCACACTTTGTTCCATTGCTTCAACATATTCATTGTCACTGTCCGCAATAGTTGATATATGTGTACAACTCATCTCGGTAACATAAACGTGTCACTATGTTTCGTTTATACTAATTTATTTTAGCTCGATTGCGATGAAAGCTCAGAGCTTATATGAACCGCTCTCGTGTCCGTTTCCTGGGTAGAACCAGTACTGAGTGTTGTTTTATGAGAGGCATCGGGTTGACCGGGGGATCGAACCCGCAACCTCTGGTGTGAGCGGCCAACACTCTATCCATTAGACTACCGCCCCGCCCCACTATGTTTACATACACAATACGCGTCCGAGTATGTATAACGACAAGCCCGTGCTGCACGTTCAAATATGTCGATTATTTCCAATAGGGACGTATAGCGACTCCCATTTATGTCCAAATTGAGCTACTCTCATGTTGAATATCTACTTTTTTTACACGACACTTATTCCAAAACTATGTAGACACTCATTTTTATACTTTCAAACTATATATCCATTTTAAATATCCTTTAATTCCTCAAATTACACTGACCGATTAACACTCGTGATGTTCATGATGTCTTTAGCAGTATAGCCTAGTATAGTTTTCACACAAACATTAAATATTACATATGTGTTGAAATACAGTAGTGTTTGATAAAAGATTTCATTGGATTCAAAAATAATACATGCAAGATTCGTAAACGGTATACTTGATGTACCACTTTTCGATTTGACAATGTGGCCTATGCGCAATAACGTTACAATTCACGCGAAATGAAATATAATAATATGCTAATTATTTTTAAATATAATACATAGTATGGGTTATAAGACACAAACATCCTTCTTCTTTTTTTAAAAAAATAGTAATAGAATATCTTATAATGGACAGTCTTATGTACTTTTATTAGTAGCGTGTTCGGTTAATTTTAATAAATCAGAAGAATATCTTATAATGGACAGTCTTATGTACTTTTATTAGTAGCGTGTTCGGTTAATTTTAATAAATCAGAATCAGTATGTTGTAATATGATTGTAACTGCAACACAAATATGCGGTGTTTCTTCATCAAGGTGACCTCATATCTGCATGAGGTAACAGATATTTGAAAATACCGTAAGGATTGGTTCTTATTGTATTATAAATGTCACAGATTTGCACACGCTATGTTCAGAATTTGATGGAAATAAAACTTATGAACATGGCTCTTCGGCATAACCGGTAGTCTGCGATTCAGACACACACATATCAAAAGTTATAAGGGACACAACACCATATTATCATCAATACTCAACCAGTTGTTCTTCCGTCGAAAGTGATTATTCCGAATATTGTGACATAGATATGCCTATTTGTGACTACTGTGGGATCATGTTTGGGGATGTACACGCTTTACAGAACCACGTGAAGCAATGGTGTGTAGAAAGAAAACGGAAACTGGATTATGAAGATGTTGACACACAAATGACAGACGAACCGAAAAAGAAAAAATGGATAACGTTACCAGACGATGATGAAAGTGATAAAGAGAAGAGATTAATGATGAATCATCTGACACATATGACAGTCAGGAGGATGAAAAATTTGAAGATGATGAAGGACACGTGTTTTCTGACATGTTCAACAAGGTTCAAGATTTAAACGAGTCTGTGTGGCAACGTAAATATAATAAATATCTGGACCACAATATGTCCGAAGAAGAGGATAAAAGTACAGCGAATAAGAAGATGATGAGTACATACACAGACGACGTTATAGAAATATATAATCAACCCATTCACCATATCTATCAACTACAACGAGGGACTATACACCGACAAGTTATGAAGGATGTCGAAAAGTACAAGGCTCGTAACACGGAAGAGAAGTTGGCTATAAAAATAGCAATAAAGAAAAACAAACATTTAATTGAATCGATTTTGGAAACATTGGATTCTGATGATATGGAAAAAGACGAAACAGAAGAAATGGAGAGTGAGGAAGAAACATAGGTGATGAAACATAGACAGTTCTGTTTATTCTATGCTGATCATAGATGTGGTTTCAAAACGAAACAAACCATAAATTTGTTTGGAGAACCAAGTGTTAATGAAGACATTGTTATACGTTTTGTTCGCTCATTGTAAATATGTAGTAGTATGGTATAGATATTCATTTTGTATCAATAAAAATGTTAATAATCAATACGTGTTATGGTATTTTATTAATAACCCAAAGACAAATATGTGTACACATCTTTATAACATCGCCATATACTGGGCAGATTCTGACACCCCGTCACAGGGCCGCAAAGCTGGCTTGGGCATGACGTCACTTACACTGGATACGGAACCAGTGGAATCGTGTGATTTTTAGTAACGAAAGAAATGAAAGGTTTGCCCAATGTTGCATCCAAGAAAGGGACAGATTCGGCGGCGGTGGGGTTTTCGTTTGGGGAGGAATACAACTGATCTTGTGATTGTACAGGGAAAACTCAATGCACAAGGCTACATCAACATCCTGAACAACAACCATGTACCTTTCATTCACACCCATGGACCCGGCATTACATTCCAACATGACAATGCCAGACCCCACAATGCCCGCATAACAACTAATTTTCTTGCCCAAAACAATATTAACGTGTTGCCCTGGCGCGCTGTGAGCCCAAATGAACACATCTTGGATGAACTTGGGTGCAGGGTAAGGACAAATCATCAGATAAACAATGTCAACGGTCGGAGACAGGCACTTCTGATTAAATGTCAGGCTCTCCCTGACGTCCTCATAAGACGTTACGTTAATTCTTGAATGCATTCGAAAAAATGGCGGCCACACACACTACGGACTTTCTTCATTATAATCCAGTAATTTAACCGTTAGAATGAATTGTAAAACCCACATTTTTCTCTCTCTCTCGTACTCTGGAATCTTGATTCTGACCCCACGTCATTATTTCATCAATTTAAACGTTGTTAAATTGAATACCGTAACCAAATTGTACATTGTGTAGCGATATTGCTTATATCATGCAGAAAATATGCAGGGAAGTGCGCAAAAGTATTATACAAATAAAATAAGCAGTGTTTAATATGATGTAAAGTTTTCACTTTTGCTGAGTATAGTTCGCGCCAAGCTTCCCACTAACACTGTAGAATTTTAGACGCTAAGATGCTCGGTTTAGAGTGAAATGTCCAATATGTAATTGGTTGTGTCTCAACTATGGATTTTAAGTAGTCGTTCCTGTGAAACTGATTCACTCCCGTCTGAAATGGCGTTAATCTCTCGTGTAATAGTTTAAAAGTCTAGCCATTCTACCATTTCCATCACTAAACAGGTGTTAATGAAAAAAAGCAGCGAAGAACCACGCTGAAAACTTTATCATTAACAAAACATAATCTTTATTGACACCATCTCGAGACAATTTATCTTCTAGGTATAATGAAATATAATTCGTATAGTCCAATAAGGTTGGTTATAATAATTTAACGTCACCTTGGGATGGGTACTGTACTTTTCCGCAAGTCATCGGACATATAGTAAAACGATCACAATCCGACAGCTCTCCGGGGTTTCTGATAAGGCTTTTCATAAGTAGTCCATGTCCACGTTCAATAATGTCATATGTGAGCAAAGTCCCGTGTCTGCTGAGGTTTTTAAAAAGTTTAATGCGTTAAACAAGTTTTTAGTTTCTGTAAATCTTTTAGAGTCTTTATCTGAAGAAGCAGATTCTAAATCACGTTTAACACTTATAGAGTCTTGAAACCCCACATCTTACTTACAGCACGTTCTGCGCAAAAACTTTAAACCGTAGATCCATATAAAATGATTAATTTCCTCTATGTTAAATGATCTGAACTTTACAATGTCACTGATCATCTCGCTAGTGTTTGTTCCCGATGATATCTCAAACTTTAGAAATATCTCAGCGAGATGTTGACGCTTTTTTATAAATTCTCATTGATTTTCATTTGGATCACATGCCATATATATCTTTTTCTCATGATACGGTATGGTAAAGCACGGTACAATATTACATAACTCCGTCACAAAAGCATTTCCATATTCTGGACTTCTAAGTTGAAACAATCTCAGTCGTACCACTGACGAATCTTGAATCTCCCACGTCATCGCAAAGTTCATTAGCTCGTCTTCGTCGGTGAACGAGTTCACCATACTGTCGAATACTGAAGAGATCAAGTCCATGTTTTCAGTTTGCCGTAGAGAGGTAAAAATGACTTTGCTAAGTAAAGTCTCTTCTTATATACTCTCATGAGAGCTAGAACATAACGCTATCGATTCTCTTTGGTCGTTTTAAAATAACTCTAAGTTTGTTTTGTTTCATTTTGGGTAGTACCAGTTATGCCTACTATATAAGACATTGTTTTTATAAAAATAATTTTATCATTTTTGTCCAAAACAAATCTATCGGGAAATTTTAATGCTGAACTTATTGAAAAAAGCAATATGTTTCTTGATAGAAACATAGATGGTTTATATCCAACCCCGTATATCCAACCCCTTAAATCCCTAAAACTATAACTGAAATTAAAAACACGTCCACATTATAATTTTTTTCTTAAAAAAAGCCTCGAAAAATACAAAACAATCGTCCGAATCTGTTGCCAAAACATACCTCTTATTTTATTACTAGAAAAAAAGACGAATATTATAATGTGTACGAAACAGATTTGAATTGTAATGTTTTGTAAGTGTTAACAGTTTGATGTGACATGATCTAAAGGACTTTTATATTTATGGCTTCCACACGTGTGATGGCAGATGTTTAAAATGTTAAACACTTCAGAAAATATGGTTTGTCTATTAATTTGAAGTGTCAAATTTCAAGTGTTCCTATTATCAAAAGAAAACATGGTAGTGACAATTCAGAAAATATGTTGAAACGCAGACGTGTTGTTTATTGTCATGCATTGGCTTGTATTAAGTGAAATATTTCATGTGACATAAACAAAATTAATATTGAAACTGTAATTTTGATTTTCTTAAAAAATATATAGTCACGAATCACCTTTTTTTCTGACTGAGTGTTTTAAATTTTATTTAACTTAAATGTTATAATATATAACTGTTATAATTTTGATATTTTAAAAAAGTTGCGTTGAGTTAAAAACACTGATAATTATTTCAAAGTGCATTATGGATTATATAAAAGATATAGTGATTAAATTTATTTTATAATTATGTCAATCAGGACATGGCAATTGCTTTTTAAAAGACATGAATGTCGTTTTTTATATGTGCGACAAATTGTATTGTAACAGTGGCGTAATTGTCTCTAAAATTAATCGCCAATTTAGAATCGATAGTGAAGAAATAACATCTGTTTTTTGTATAAAAAAAAACAATGTATGGACCAGGGGGGTAGGTCATTTCTAAAAATAGAGTCATTACACCATATGTCATCTTGTCTTTCTAATATAATTAAGAGAGATTGCACCATCAATATTAACCGTCGCGCATGAGTGATATCATACACATTCCGAACATTCCTTGGGGCCAAACCGACCCGTATTCATCATATACATCTGTCTGCTCTATTTATCTTTAGATGTGTGATAATTGTATTGCATATAAGATGAATCATGCAGCAAAGCATTAATAAAAACATAACAGGCATTTTAGTATTTTTGACAGTTTAAGCTAATATATATATATATATATATATATATATATATATATATATATTCATATCACTCACTTCAACACTATTATATCTTACATTTTTTTCAAAATTGGTTATGAACCTTTATTACATTTCATTGAATTTCGCTTAATAGAATAAAGTACACCAAATAACGTGAATGTAAGGTCAAATCAGTACTTAGATACATTTTACATTGATATATCCCACCCACCTTTGATTTTTCATATATACTAGCGGAAAAAAAGAAACAGTGCATGTGTAAAATGTTCATGTATCGCTCAATTTTTTAAATTAAAGCTTGAAACTTTACACAGGTAAGTTGTGTATCCCTCTTGGTCATTTACACTGGTCAGTGCATGAGTTGCACGGGTAGTTTGTCTGTCTGGCCAACGTCTTCGTTATTGCGTTTTTTTCGGCCAGCAGTTAATCGCAAACACGTTTATCGCCTAAACCTGTGTAAAAGCATACTGCTGATACCTGTAAGACACAAAACCAACATAATTTTGAAAAACGTCTTTGATACGCCATGCCAAGGTTGAATGAAACTGACAGATGCCGCGCCGTAGGCATGATTGAAGCTGGTGTACGTCATACTGACGTTGCCAGACAATTTGGTGTGCACCGAAATATTGTAAACGCCTTGTGGAGACGGTACCAATAGTTTGGGACCACCAGAGACCGGCCTCGGTCAAGACGTCCACACGTAACGTCTAATCGCCAGGTCCGTGAACGACTAAAAACTGCTACTTTGACGGCTAAAAGTATTCCTGACCTTAGAAGAATTAGTCCCCGAACGGTACGTAATCGATTGCTTGAACGAGGCATACGTCCACGACGTCCAACCATACGTCCTGTTCTCCAGCAACGTCATCGTGTAGCACGTTTTGCCTGGTGTAGACGACACATACACTTCACGCAACAGGACTGGGCACGTGTTGTTTTCACGGATGAGTCCAGGTTTCATCTCGACAACAGCGACAGTCGTTCTAGAGTGTACCGTCTCGTGGTGACAGTTGTGTGATTCAACGACGTCCATTCGGCGGCGGTAGTGTCATGTTGTGGGGTGGCATCTCAACCCGTGGCAGAACAGCACTTGTGGTTGTGGACGGCACACTTACAGGCATCAGATACCGTGACGAAATCATACGGCCTCACGTCCTTCCATTTGTGCAGCAACGTAAGCCACGCTGCAACAAGATAACGCTCGTCCGCACGTCGCGCGGGTCGTCACCGGCTTCTTGATCCAGAACAATGTGAATGTGCTGCCCTGGCCTGCAATGTCACCGGATATGTCGCCTATAGAACACGTGTGGGATGAGATGCAGCGTCGCTTACGTCGCCTCAAAAAATCAGCCGTTGACGTTACCTTACCTGTCACATGCGCTTGTGAGGCATTTTCAGCACACTTGTCGCATCAATGAGGCGTCGTTGCCAAGCATGCATCGATTCCAATGGTCGACATACAAGGTATTGATGAGATGAACTTTGTTTAGAAAACGTCTCTGAAAACTATCCAAGACGTTGCTGATGCAATAACCATATCAATTGAGCTGGTGTTAAATAAAGCTCAGATAAAACCCTGTTGAATTTTTTTTGCGATTTCTTATATATCTCCTAAGTTATAGCATATTATACCCATGCACAGTTTCTTTTTTCCGCTAGTATAGATACAATGTTTGGTCTATATCATGCATTATTTTAGAAAATACTGTTTATAAAGTGTGTAACTGTTACTTTGTAAAATATCTATGAAAAAGTTGAGTAAACTTTTAATAAAATATTCAAATTAAGATTTTTCTATCCTACATTATGATGGATTCTTATTGTCTTTTGAGGGTAATATTGGGTGATATTGTTTGCTATTTGTTTTTTTTAATCAAGAAGAACGCTCAAAATCACTTTTGACATATTTTATTTCATAGCTTTTATTATAGGATTAAATGCATTTTTTCTGGTTTTTATGCATGTGTAAAGAATGTCGACATTTGATTTGTGCGTGATTCGACATTCTTTACATATGCATAAAAAACAGAAAAAATGAATTTAATCCTTATAATTTCAATCCTGATGATAATATTTAATTTGAGACTCCTCAAGTGAATGAAAAAAACAAAACAAAAATAACTATACGCTGCAATGTAAACGAGTAAGAATACATCACCTTCGTCCTGGTTGACATCAGATTCTCGAGATCTAATATACAATAATATCGTAACGGCTAGTGTTTCCATTATCAGATGAACTCTGTAACATAAGTTTGTTTATTGTAAAATGACGAAATATTTTGCGGTGAAAAAATTAAACACTCGCCTTTTATTTCTCGATTTAGACAAATAAAAAATCAATAATTCCAGGAAACACCCACACAGTGTAGACGCTGACGTCATTGTTTAGTTTTTGTCTACATGCTTGTTTTTAAAAAAAGTGTCAATATTTACGAAGGTCATATAAATCCACGCTCATTGACGGAGAATCCGAATTTGGTACGTTTTAAACGACTTTTACGTGCAAGGTTTGTGTATTTACATTGTCTCACGATCGTCTGCTTCTGAACTTTAACTACATGTACATGTTTTTTATTTAATTTTTCCTGTAGAATAAATTGGTCTGTGGAAATTTTTGTCACCAACTAATATTCACGTTCGGTAAACCAGGGTTGTGTTCAATGGTATACTATATATCTCAAATGTGAACATTTTATGACCTACTTCATTGTTTCTCAAAACAACTTATGGTCTGATTGTGACGCCCGGTTAAATCGCTGAACCAAAGAAATATATAAAACAATAAACCGATGAAAACAGCTAGGACTAAATCTAACATTTGTTTGTGTTGTATTTTATTATTAAAATAAGCGTGGAACCGTAGTGAACGTCATTTAAGTTCGTATATTGTTAAACCGATCATCAAAATGTCGATGCTTCTTTGTTTACGCGAGAAACGTAAAAGTAGTCCGGTTCCAGGATTTTATCGAAAAATAAAAATCTTTAAAAAATTAACGTTGTCCAATGAAAATACTTTTAATACATATATGATAATGAGATTGGAATTATTAGACTATGAAATATGTATTTAAATTAACTTGTAGTAGCACTATTATTTGATTACCATTATCTGATATGATAAAATTATCTGCTTTACACGATATATTGAGAACACTTTATCTGCAATATAATAACGTAACCACTTCATACGGCTCACGAATGCGTTTTAATCAACACAAACGTAGACTTAAGACACAAGTTAATATACTCTCAACAATATTTGCCTGATTTGATAATAAATATACGTTAGATCACTGTTTTTACGTTACATTTCCATATACATACTGAAAATGTATTTTGTTTATGAAGAATCAGAACAGCAATGTGTAAAACATTTTTTTCCTTGAATGTCTTTGCTTCATATACTAATGCTTTAATTATTTTCATTTTAGGTCAATTAAAAGGAAGTAAACATGAACAAACAAATGTAATCATCATAATACAGATATAGGCATATTACCTATATTATCATACAAAATAATAACATATCAATACATACTTGCATAGAAAAACAAGAAATGAAAATTCAGATACATTTTGTATAAACAAACGGGAATAAGGCAATTAAATGAATAAATCACAATATTGGATTTTAATATTTTTCTTGACACGCCTACCAATCGCACAGTCGCAGTTGTAATACAACATCGACGTTTTAATGCGGGGATTTCCGGTTCCGTAGAGAGCCGATTTGATCATTTTTGCGGTAAGTGGTCAATATTTTCATGAAATGCGTTTCACGTTTTGACGTGATTATAAATGGCGAATAGTTTTTAAATCTTATCTACAGAGTCAAAATATCAATGGTATGCTTTAGCGTCTTTATTCCGGAGGTTCGGACACTGACAATAAGATTATGTGTATATGAGGAACACTCGGTGACGAAATTTGGATATAACGTTGAGTATTTGATGAGTTTGCGAAATTCAAACCCTTTGTTTACACCTAGATAGTTCAGTAGTGCACGCTTTCGTGGAGTTACCGATACATAAACGACGCAAGCTCAACATTACAATAGATAGTTCAAGCTGAAGTTTTCCGTTAATAGTATGAGTACAATATCAACGTCGATTCCGCGGAATAGCAAATAACAAGAAATAGGGTTATCATCACCTCTTGACTCTACTGAATTGAAGAATCAAAGCACTGTAGTGCTGATGGGGGCGAAGCATATAATATGTAAAATGTCGCTATTGTTTTAGACAAACAGGTCAGTTTGCATACGTTGAAGTAGAATAATCCCGATTACCTTTCATTCTTATACATGGTACAGAATCTACATGTTCTATGCTTAACGTTGACTCTTTTCTCGAATATGTCAGAAACGTAACTGAATGGTTTGCCTTTGAAAGTGTATTTCTGCTATAGTAAGAATATTAACTCTTAAATTTGGCAAATGTCCAACTTCAAGATATTAGTTCAACTCAATGATGTGAGATTTGTATCTTCAAGTCAACTCGTGATATTTTCAGAAATGCCAAGCTTTCTATCACATACAGTATATATATCAAAGTGCTCTGAATCTAGCACGATGAATTCCACTTCGAGTATATTCATTTACTATTTTCTTTATTGATTTCTCTAGCGCAACAGTGAAACAATTCGTTTAAAAGAAGAACAGTAGAAATGTGTATGTCGACATTAATAACTGATTCTTACATTTATATTTTCTAGGGCCCTATATCACCCCGTAAACGGAACCGCACTAACCAAAATGTTATGGCGCCGATTTTTAGACACATCTGGATGTTTGCATATTTTCGCTACGGAAACACAAATGCTTTAACTCTTATATGTTTAAATAGAAATTATCTACCGTTCCAATTATTAGAAATTTGTGAAATATTTACTAAATAATAAAAAAACAGCACTGACATTATTCATAACTCGATCAATCTCGAATTCTTTTTAGGAATACAAGTCTATTTTTAAACATTTGGGAGAAACCGCAAGTCACATGATCTGCATTAGCATATCTCTATTTATAGAACGAGTATTGATTGTTTATTGACATAAGCAAGGAGTATAGTTCCTTGGCATAAGGGACAGATCTAGAAAAGTTTCGTTACCGTACACATTTTTAAAATGATAGAAAAAAAGCGAAATCAGACTCCCGAATCAAGTACTTATTATCTGAAGTCCTTGTCGAAATATACGACTCTTTCAATGTGCATGTTGGCGATATAGTTCTTGACCTGGAATTTGATTTACAAGATGGCGTAATCTTTTGGTCACGTGATCATAGTTCAGCGCGTCTGTATTCATGCGCTTTAATTCCTTTGTACTGATTAATGCTCCAGAATATAAACTTGGAATTTATACGATATGTAATTGTTTATAGGTATAAATCGTTGCTGTATGTTATAATATTAATGTTTGCGTTGAAATAGGCGAATCTACTGTTTATAGTGAGTTCGAGCGCTTATCAGGGGTGGAACTATTTGATAAGTGGTTGTTAGGTTTGCATTAACACAATACACGGTTGTAGATTTGCGGTATTGAAAATAAAATCATGTTAGCTCTAAGAGCGGCTGCTAAAGCACCGCCCCCAAAAATAGTGTGTTATCCAGTTGATATATCAGACATGTCGGATATAGCAGCCACAGTCTCGTCTGAAGTGTTCAACAAAATTGTCCTCGGTGATCAGAATATAGAAAAAATCGCTTCCATCCTGCAGAGTACCTTTGAGATAAAATTGAAATACATGGTGAGCAACTATCATAAGTGGAGTTGTTGCTGACTTAAGGGATGAAGTAGCGCTCAGATCTGAAAATTTTGCTCTTAAGACGAGGTAGGCTTCCCTCGAATCTGCAGCAGATGCAAGTGAGCACTACAGCCGCAGAAATTGTTGAATATTTCCGGCATTGATGAGACATCCGGGGAAGACAATGATTCCCTTGTGTTGAGCATGACCAGAGCTATAAACGCGAACATCGAACTATGCGATATTGATTGATCCCATCGAGATTGAAAGCCCTGTGGTTCCTTATTGTTAAGTTTGGGTCGTATCGAGCTCGCCAAAAGTTGTACCGTGCGCGTACCCTAGCCAAGGATCGTGAGTATAAAGGTAAATAAATCAACGAGGATTTTACCAAGTTTCGAAATGGCCTGCTATATAAAGCCCGTCATCTGGTCAAAGGCAAACATTAATAGTTCCGGTTCCGGTTTAAGAAAGTCAACATAAACAAAGGCTGGTGACAAAAATGCGTTGAAAAGCAACTTCGGCAGGAGTGAATGGAATAAATGTGATATGCAAGTATACATGAAGATATAAACTTTGATATGCTGAAATGTTTGAAATGTTGACTTACATAAAAGTTCCATTAATCTGACGATGAAGATATTGTGACACGGTAGATAACCTTGGCAAAAAAATTACCGTAAGCATTGGAAAAATTGACAAACTTTTTTATGCCGTATACGGACAATGGGCAGGAAAAAAGCACTTAAGGCATCCAGTCCCAATACCGCAGCATTTGAAACACCAGAGCATCTGTTAAAAATAAAACAATCTTCAAAAACAAAACAAATTAAAAGAAAGCAAATTTCACCTGCAAATTTAGCTGAAAATCTTGAAAAGAAGTTAAGACAATCTGAGACAGAGTCACTGTCTGGAAGCGAGCACTGGTGTGACGCCGAATTAGACCTAAGTGACCTTGAATCAGAAAAAACGATGATGGACAATGTTCAAAGCCAGAGCTTGCTACAAACAGCTCTGTCTGTTCTTCCTGATAGTGAAATTGAAAGAATAGCTGCTAAAATGAAGGAACTGTTAAAATGTGAAATTGATGAACTGGTAACGTCAAAAATTACCCAAAAAATAGCTCCACTGGAAGCTGAGATCAAACAGCTTCGTGAATCGAATTCTGACCTCTTAAACCAAATACATGACTTAAGAAATGCGCAGGACGACCAAGAGCAGTACAGCCGGAGATCATGTGTGCGTATAAGCAACTTCTCAGAAAAGCCCGATGAAGATACTGACACCATAGTCCTAAAAATTGCAGAACAAGCAGGGATTCATCTGTCAGCTACTGACATTGATCGCTCCCACCGCGTTGGTAAACCTGATAAGCAAGCCAAACGATCACGTCAAATAATTGTGAAATTCTCATCATACAAATCCCGTGCGGCATTCTTAAAGGGCCGCAAAGTGTTACGTGATAAACATATTAACATATACCTGAATGAAGATTTGACGCGCAACCGCATGAATATAGCTTACGAGTGCAGACAACTCGCCAAGATTAAGGACAGCTCCATTCAAAAGACTTGGACATATGATGGAAACATCTATGTCAAAGACAATAATGAGCAGATCAAAAGGATCTGGAAGCTAAGTGACCTTGACACCTTCAGACCAACATAGTCTTCGAAAAAAGGATGAAGCTGAGAACCACACACACTAATATGGTTGGCTATATGTCCAGTTACCAGTATGAACTCATCACAGCTGAATGTGTTGTTAAACGATTTTTGTTGTTATTTATATCCCGTGTTCCGTTGTCTCTGTATATTAGGGGAAAAACGTGTTAAATCACTTCTTTTTAATGACATTTGTTCAATTTTGGTCCAGTTTGTGTCAGATCACAAGAGTAGCATTATTCTTGATTGATGACAACGCTATTACCATAGTCCGTGCGTGCGTGCGGGCGGGCGGGCGGGCGGGCGGGCGGGCGGGCGGGCGGCCGGGGCGTGCGTGCGTGCGTGCGTGCGTGCGCGCGTGCATATATATATGTATGTATATACTTTACTGAACAATGTCAGTAAAATTAGGTTAACTGATACAAACTATTGAACTTAACTACGTATTCTTTATTAAATCACAAATGTGTTAATTTGCATTGGCCTGAAACGAATAATAATAATATAATGCCACATATACACATGTAATATCAGCGACCAGAAATGAATTACTAACGAATTATAATAAATTATTAAATAAAAATAAATAATTAACTAACAAGTGGCTGTCTTGTTTTTTGTATTAGACAGAGACGGGTTAATAAAAACATAGTGTTTACAATATGCTATTGAATTAATTAATGCATTGTTGAAATATTATTGACAGTATTGAAATTAGAAGTTTTACAGTAGCACACTGACCACTACTGACCACTACTGATCCATTCATGTGTATCGATGATAACAGGTTATATATGTACGCTTACCTGTATACTGCAGTACGTGCACGACTACTCTCCCTTGTATTGTGCTAGTTTGTTTGTTTGGGTTTTTTTTCTCCTTCAGTTTAATATTTGGACAGTGCTATATATATATATATATATATATTTTATATTTTTATACAGTTTCATCTTGACTTATTGTATTAAGCTAGTATTATATTTAATATTCATGGTATTATACTTCTTTTCTCTACAATTTCATATTGTTTATTGTATTGTGGTAGCATTTCTAAGTTTCTCATTTAATATACATGGTATGATGCTACTTTTTTCCCTACAGTTTTATTTCGAATATAGCAATATATCGGTTCCCTTTAGTTACATATTGTATTGTGCTAGTATTTCTTCAGTTGCATAGTTAATTCTACGGTTTCACATTGAATATTGCATTGTATTAGTTTTTCTACATTTTCATATTGAATAGTGTATTGTGCTAGTTTTTCTACAGTTTCATATTGAATATTGTATTGTGTTAGTTTTTCTACAGTTTCATATTGAATATTGCATTGTACTAGATTTTCTAGTTTAATACTGAATAATTGTACTGTGCTGGGTTGTTGTTTGTTTTTTTCCCCTTCAGTTTTATATTGAATATTGCATTGTGTTAGTTTTTCTACAGTTTCATATTGAATATTGAATTATGCTGCGTTTTTTTTCGAAAATTAAGTTTCATATTGAATTATGCTAGTTTTTCTACATTTTCATATTGAATATTGAATTATGCTAGTTTTTCTACATTTTCATATTGAATATTGAATTATGCTGTTTGTTTTTTTTTGTGTTTTTTTTTTTCGAAAATTAAGTTTCATATTGAATATTGAATTATGCTAGTTTTTCTACATTTTCATATTGAATATTGAATTATGCTAGTTTTTCTACATTTTCATATTGAATATTGAATTATGCTAGTTTTTCTACAGTTTCATATTGAATATTGAATTATGCTGGGTTGTTTTCGAAAATTAAGTTTCATATTGAATATTGAATTATGCTAGTTTTTCTACATTTTCATATTGAATATTAAATTATGCTAGTTTTTCTACATTTTCATGTTGAATATTGAATTATGCTAGTTTTTCTACATTTTCATGTTGAATATTGAATTATGCTAGTTTTTCTACATTTTCATATTAAATATTGAATTATGCTAGTTTTTCTACAGTTTCATACTGAATATTGTATTATACTAGTTTTTCTAAAAAATCATATTGTGCTAGTTTTTTCTACAGTTTCATATTGAATATAGTATTGTGCTACATCTTGCTTTTCCAACCATTTCTTTCTTTTGATATTTACTGTATAAGTCTTGATTTTTGTAAAATCATATCCGGTGTTATGCATTAAGAAAGATGTTCTGTCTACATGTATTCAACTATTTGAAATGATTTGTGTAATTCATTCACTCCTATATCTTCTCATACAATGGATGAAGAAGTGACATTTTCTTTATTCTTTTTTCTTCTCGCAAGCTTTTTATTTCCCCCTTTTCTTGTAACTTACTCCACTGACTCTACTGTATTTATCGGGTCTTTTCGATGCAGATCACTCTTTACCTTATATGCGTTTGATGGTATAACATAATGGCTATAGATATTTCTGTATATAGGGTGAGGATAGGTATATTTTGCATTATACAGGCTAAATCCAAAGGCCTTAAATGTTTTACTTATTTTGAATTATACACATGGCTTAAACTGCTACTTTATTTATCAGGTGATATTGAGAAAAATCCTGGTCCCTTTAATATATGATCTCACTAAACAATCCAACATTTCCCTTGTCCATTACAACGTACAGAGCTTTTTACATAAAAAAGACATACTCTATGCTGATCTAAAACACTTTGATATTTTAGCATTTACAGAAACGTGGCTTAGTCCAACTACTGATACAAATGACATTATCTACGACAACTACCATATACCGTTTCGTAATGACAGACGTTTTGACGCTCATGGGGGAATTCTTGTATATATAAGTAACAGACTACATGCGATAAGAAGATATGATCTAGAGATACCTGGTATTGAATGCATTTGGTTAGAAATTCGCCTTAAAAATAAAATCATTTTGTTTGGTACATTTTATAGACCACCGAACTCGTCTGCCGCTATTCTTTCATCTATAGACGATTCTATTGGTCTTGCATACGACACTACCATATCCGACATAATAATAACCGGTGACTTCAATTTGAATACACTCAACCAACAATCAAACAGTAAAATAATAAACATATCACAACAGTATAATTTAACTCAAATGGTTACTGAACCCACCCATTTTACCGAAAATGCATCTTCACTTATTGATTTATTCCTTTTATCAAATCCGATTTGCGTTATCCACTGCGGTGTAGGTGAACCTTTTTTAGACCAGAATGTACGTTATCATTGTCCAGTATTTTGTATTTTAAAGTATACTAAATCAAATACCTATTGCTTTAAGCGTAAAATATGGAAATATAAGGAAGGAAATTACCCTCTGTTAAAACAAAATGCATCACTTTATGATTGGAACTCCATCTTTGATAGTGATATTGATATTTATGCCCTAAACATGTCTAATGCCATAAAATCATTAGCTGAAGAAACGATACCGTCAAAAATTGTGAATATTAGACCGTCTGACCCTCCATGGCTTCATAATGAAATAAGAAAGAAAATGCGACTGAGAAAACGAATTTATGACAAAGCAAAAAAGACAAACATAGAAAATAATTGGCTAATTTACAGAAAAATACGCAACGAAGTCACATTATTAGTACGAAATAGTAAAAACGAATATTTTAACAAACTTGCACACAAACTCAAAACTCAAAATATCTCAAGCTCAGACTGGTGGAAAACACTAAAAACTTTTATCAAACCAAAAAACCAATCAAATTCAATCCCAACATTAAAAAGAAACGACATATTATACACTGACGACTACGAAAAGGCTAACATTTTAAACGAGTTCTTCACATCCCAAACTTTTCTTAACGATGAACACAAAGCCTTACCTGATATTCCTATTTGTCAAACAAGACCTCAATTAAATACTATTAAAATTACACCATTAGAGGTTAAATCTACTCTTCAAATGCTAAAACTGGGAAAAGCATCTGGCCCAGACTCTATAAATAATTATATACTCAAAGAGCTTTCACATGAATTATCTGTTCCGCTTTGTAATCTTTTCAACAGATCCATTCAAACATGTACTGTTCCAAAATTATGGAAAACTGCAAATGTTAGTGCAATTTTTAAAAAAAACGACCCTTCCGATGTATCAAATTATCGTCCTATTTCTCTTCTTTGTTGCATTGAAAAGGTTATGGAAAAAATTATTCATAAACATATATTTAACTTTTTCACTAGACATAACATTATAACAGCACTTCAGTCTGGCTTTGTCCCGAACGATTCAACTGTTAACCAGTTAGTTGATATATACAATACCTTTTGTAAGGCCCTGGATGAAGGTAAAGAAATACGTACAGTCTTTTGTGATATATCTAAAGCTTTTGACAGGGTTTGGCACAAGGGACTCCTTATTAAACTAAATGCTGTTGGAATAACAGGAACTCTCCTATCATGGTTAACTAATTACCTAGAAAATCGTAATCAATGTGTTGTCGTATCCGGCTGTACATCCGATATGTCTAGTTTGAAAGCCGGGGTACCCCAGGGATCTATCCTAGGGCCTCTGTTGTTCCTTGTCTATATAAATGATATTGTAGAAAATATAAGCTCATCCATAAAATTATTTGCTGATGATACTAGTCTTTTTATTATAGTAGAATCACCAGATCTTGCCGCTTCTATGTTAAATTCTGATCTCAGAAAAATTCACAACTGGGCTGATAGATGGCTTGTTAATTTTAATCCAAATAAAACAGAATCGATGGTTATTACCCGTAAAATCAACAAACCGATACATCCAAATATTTCTATGAATCAAACTGTTATACAAGAAGTTATTACTCATAAACATCTGGGCCTTACTTTTTCAAATAATGGATCATGGCATGAACACATTCAATACATAAAAGAAAAGGCATGGAAAAGAATAAACATTATGCGACTTTTAAAATTTCAATTAGATAGAAAATCACTTGAGATTATATATACTACTTTTATACGTCCAATTCTAGAATATGCTAACATTGTCTGGGATAATTGCACTTTGTATGAAGTTAATGAAATAGAAAAGATTCAGTTGGAAGCAGCAAGAATAGTAACGGGAGCAACAAAACTTGTTTCTATATCAGCTCTGTACAAAGAGACCTGTTGGGAATCCTTAAAAACAAGAAGACAAAAACACAAACTTATACTTTATTACAAAATGCATAATGGACTATCTCCTTCGTACCTATGTTCACTCTTACCTGAAAATGTTGGGAATCTTGTTGGCTATAACATTCGAAATGCACAAGACCTTAGGACGTTTTCATGTAATACTCAATTATATTTTAACTCATTCTTACCGTCTTCTGTGCGTGAATGGAATTCTCTTCCTCACCTCATAAGAGAGTCGCCTTCCCTTAATATATTCAAATCAAATATCAATGCTAATAAACAAAAGGTTCCAAATCATTATTATACAGGAAACCGAACTGCCCAAATATATCATACACGACTTCGTACAAATTGCAGTAACTTGAATCAACATTTATTCAATAAAAACATAGTTGCAAGTCCAAATTGTCTTTGTGGTGAAATTGAGGACACATATCATTATTTATTCAGGTGCAGACTTTTTCACCAATATAGACAAAGAATGATGACTGAAATAAAATTAGCTTATCCACATGATCCTTCCTTGAACGATCTTCTGTATGGTAATGAAAATCTTACATTAACTGACAACAACTCGATTTTCATGACAGTTCAAAATTATATTATAAAGACCAAACGTTTTGAATATCGCACACAGTTAAATAGATAATGACTTGTTATGTTTTTTACCTACTTAATTATAACAACAAGCCTCTATTTGATCTTGGATAGTAAGAAACAATGGCTAATGAATGGATTGGATTGATAAACATAAACTTGGAAAATACCTATCCCCTGTATCGGAATGAACCGATAAAGAAAATAAAATCAGTGGAGTCTCTTTCTTTCTTTCCTTCTCTTCAACCAATACTCTCTTTATTAGTTTTTGAAATATTCTGAATAAACCATTATTTCTTTAATCAATTTTTGCACATTTGGCCAAATTGAAATTATTTCGGAACAATATGATAAAGTTTATAAGAAATGTAAAATAACTGTTATGGAAGCAGATTTACACAAGCTTCTAAAGCTTTTTTCTGTATCCTTTCCACATAATTCGTTAAACGTATGACTTTATTGTTAAATGTATGCTAAATATATGTACTTATGTGAATAAAATATTGTTTAAACTAAAGGCAAACATTTGATAGGTGCTTGGTCATCAGACGGCAATATACTGGTTAAGGACAATAGCAACGTCTTCCATAGAATAACGGGAGAAGATAATCTAGCCCCATTCAGTCCAGTGGAGCCAAAATTAGACTAAGCAAACATTTTGTAATTGACCTCATGCCAGTGGTATTCACTCTCCGTGTGGTTGTGTGTATCACTGTCTACCTAGATACATTTTACTTACACGCGCGACTGGTGTTTTTTTGTTTTAAATGAAATAGGCCTACTTGTACATGTAATTCGGTATTATTATTGTACAGTTCAATTACAGAGTTACCTGTGGTTATCTTTCTTGCATGCAGTGCTTAAAATCATTCAGTTATCATGCTGATTTAGAAATCATCGAACCGATTGTATTTATCGTGACTTACAGTATTGGACTAAAATATTTATTGCAATTTAAACATGTTTATTGAACTAACATAATGATCAAGTTTAATACATCATATTCAATCAGCTTTGATTGTACTTTTATTGATTATTTACTACATGCACAGCTATGTATGTACGTATGTATGTACGAGAGTGTGTGTTTGTGTATGTGTGTGTGTGTATGTAAGAGTTTGTATACCTAAACTTGCGAGGTATTTTTAGGGGTGCGAAAATGGGTGACAATTTTTAGAGTTATGGTTAGGGTCCAAATAAGGATTATTTAGGGTTAGGGTTAGGGTTAGGGTTAGGATTCAATCCGTTTTGGGTTATGATTATGGTTGTCGGAGGGTTTTAAGAGGGCTTGATTGTCATACCGAGGTATCCTCGGTAATTTTGTAGGTGTTACTGCATACAAAGTGAGGTATAGTTTATACAGGAAAACTTCGGTAAGATAGGTATACCAACTAGTGTGTGTGTGTGTATGCGTGTGCGTGCGTGTGCGTGTGCGCATGCATACACGTGTAAGCGAATGCGTGAACATGTAAATGTACATATGAGAGCCGTAACTTCCTAGTTAATGCCTTTTGAACTGGTAATATAATGAATGTTTGATATATTTATCACATTGCACACTGATTTTGAAAGCTGTGTAAATATAAATTAAAACTATCAATTGTTTGTAACATTTTTGCACGTCAGGAAGTGTGAATGCTCGCTAATTTTCTTCAAACGTTAATCAGACCTTTGATAACTGTGTTTAACTGAGTTTATGCAGTTCGCTTTATGTTGATCTTCTGGTATTTATTTTCTTGTCCAAGTAGCCGCAAGATGCTGCTGTCTATCAAATTACTGTACAATTTACCTGTTTATTCCAAACATTGATCCTTACATACACTTAATTCATTATGTATACCATAGCTAACCTACTTTATTTTTTTACATGCCAAACAGTATCATGCTTTTCATAGCATCATTTTTTGTTTTCCTTAAAAGTATTTTCGTTGGACGTTTTGAACTCATGCATGGGCGACGGTTTGATTTGAACACTTACGTTTGCAATCCTAGAGATCACTTTGTTTTCTTACCTTTGATGATTGATTTTGTGCTGATGTCAGATCTGTTTCTAATTTACCTCTCTACAATTACATGACTTGCTTAAAATCAAATTCTGGCACAGGCACTGTGTTTTCAAAAGTAATATATTTTTACCAAATATTTCATACATTCCGTTTGTTTTACAACACTCTTAACATGAATCTTCATTTTATTGCTGACTTGCGGAGATATTCACCCAAACCTAGGTCCTAAAGGCCAAACTGCAACAAACATCTCAGTTTCATCTTCATCATCCTTTTCCGATAGCTTGGAAGCCTTGGACCTTTGCATCATATTTCACTTGTTCATTATAATGTTCAAAGTATCAAATATAAATTAGATACAATTTACACTGAACTGTATGGAATTGATGTATTAACTTTCTCAGAAACTTGGCTTAATGATACTATTGCGTCAGCTGTTCTGGAATTTTCAGCATTCCATAAACCAATAAGAAAAGATCGTGGTGGAAATAGCCACGGTGGTGTTATTATGTACATTAAAGATACAATTATTTTTTCTCATAAAAAATGACTTAGAAATCAATCGTCTTCAATGCATATGGGTCGAAATTACTTTTAAACATGGGTATATATTCTGAGGAGTATTTTACAGACCTCCAATTTCGGGCTCTGATTATCATAATTTAATTGATGATTCTTTAAATCCTGCTTTTGATATTAGTATCAAAGATATAATTGTTACTGGTGACTTGAACTATAATATAATGAATGATGTTTCATCACGAAGATTAAACATTATATATCAACAGTTTGGTCTTTTTCAATATATTAAAGATCCCACCCACTATACGGATAATTCATCGTCTCTTATTGATGTTTTACTTTCAAGTAATAAAGACAGCCTTATTACAAGTGGTGTCGCTGATCCTTTTCAAAATTAAGATATAAGATTTCACTGTCAGATCTACAGTGTATTTAAATTCAACAAAAACAAACAATTAGCTTCTGATAGACATATTTGGAAATACGAACTTGGTGACTATGCTTATTAAAAAATAAAATTATTCAAACTAAATGGAACGAACTATCTAACGATGGTGTAAACGTGTATGCTACCAATGTTGCTTATAAAATTATTGAATTTTCAAATATTTGCATTCCAAATAAAATTATTAAAATTAAACCGCATGCACCTCCGTGGATATCAACTGATTTAAAGAAGAATATCTGGGCCCGTAAAAAACTATTTAAAAAGGCAAAGAGGTCTAACGAATTATATTCGCCAAGCAAAGCAGTCATTGTATGATAGTTTATCTAGTAAACTCATTTCTACTTCTCTCTCTCCCAAAGATTGGTGGAAAATATTACAGTCGTTTATCTCTTCAAATGATAGACCAGCAATCCCTCCGCTAAATGACAATGGAACTAATGTTTCCGATCTTGATTTAAATGCCAATTTACTCAATAATTGTTTCCAATCTCAGTCAATTTTAAATGACGAAGACATTAAACCACCCATTTTAATACCTAGACACAACATCTCGGGTTTACCAGATCTTGTTTTACTACCAACCGACGTGTGCAATATTCTCAAGTTGTTACCAGCTGGTAAAACCTCCGGTCCCGATGAAATTAATAACTATATCCTACGTGAACTACGTTCTGAATTAACGACCCTATTGTATGATTTGTTTAACTCTTGTTTAACAAACGGTTTATATCCCAAAGTTTGGAAAGAAGTGTTAGTATGTGTTATTTAAAAGAAAGGAGATCCGTATTTGGCTAATAATTATAAACCAATTTCACTTCTTAATGTATTGAATAAAGTGTTTGAAAGGCTCATTTTAAGCATATGTTCAATTATTTTCGTGATACTTACTTTCTCTCATCATTTAAATCTGGTTTTATCCCTGGTGAATCAACCATCAATCAACTATCTTACCTTTACAATACTTTCTGCAAAGCGATTGATGATGGCAAAGAGGTCAGGGTTATTTTTTTATATAAGCAAAGCCTTTGATAGAGTTTGGCACAAAGGGTTGTTGGCTGAACTGAAAGCAGCTAGCATATCTTTCCAACTTTTAAGTCTTCTAACTGACTATCTTAAAGACAGACGCCAAAATGTTGTCATTCCAGGTGCGAGGTCTAATTGGAGACCAATTAAAACTGGTGTTTCTGTTTCTAGTTCATATACATGACATAGTACCTGATATTAAGTTTTTACCTTATAATTAACCATAATAATGAGAATGTTAATGCTGCTCTAAATCAAATTCGGACATAAGTAAAATATCTGTATGGTTCAATAAATGGCTGGTTACGTTTAATCCATCGAAAAGCAGCATATAACTCGCAAACGCTCTCAGCCTGTTTACCCCCTCACTATTTATACAGAGCCAACAAATTTTAAAAGTGTCATCACACAAACATCTAGGAGTACATTTATCAAATAACTGCAGCTGACACACTCATATTGAATATATTAAGACTAAAGCTTGGGCTAAAACACATATTATAAGAAAACTAAAATTTAAGTTAGGTAGAAAATCACACGAAACTATTTACATGTCATTTATAAGACCTTTATTGGAATATGCTGATGTTATTGGAGAATGCAGAACAACAAATACTATTAGTTAATTATATTTTATTTTAAGTTTGGCATTGTTTGGCTACGACTCAATATTACGGGCTGCCGTCAACCACAAATGGGGAGCCCTCAACAAAAAAATCCCCTTCATGGGGCAAATAATTCACACAAATCATAATCCCCTTCATGGGGCAAATAAATCACACAAATCACAATCCCCTTGATAGGGCATATTGTTAATATAAAGCATACTTCCCTAAATGGGGTAAATATTTCACATATAATTTAAAATTGTACATGTTCTTTCCGGTTTCATTTCACATGAAATGATCGGCTAAACTGAACGAAACCAATCCAGGGTAACAGGGATTGGAAACACAAATTCTATATATTTTAAATCGTTTAATATTTCGCTGACCGCCAAATGGACTCAACAGGTAGTTCAGTTACTACTGGCGACCTGCAAAACAAAAAAATGTTATGTCTTATAATAATGCACTACCTAGCCAGTTAGAAAGCCACCCCAAAAAGGTACCCTTTCTCTGCAGGATAACAACAACACCAAACATTTGCTGATCGAGCATTAATCGTAAATCTTACGTTTCTGTAGTGTACCACGTTTACTTCGGAATATAAACTGCACCATTAAATCACCCCTTATTGTTTTCTTTAATGGAGATAATGAAACTCTAGACCTATAGCGTGGATCTTTTAATTCCGACAATGTCTCGTAGAACCGACTTAAATGCTCTACTGGACCCAATGACTGTCCAAAGTTGTTGAACATGACTACCATATTTAAATACTGTACTAGTCCATAATTCATTGCATAATTTATGTTTGATTTCATAAATAAGGTATAACATATACCCAGCACTAATTGTATTTAATAAATGTAATTAAAAGAAGCTTTATGAGATTAAACAAATGCATGTTTTGTTAATTAAGTAATCATTTAGACTATTGTTTTAATATGTTTTTTTAAAGTGAGTAAGATTTACAATGATTTATATTTTTGGGGACCAAACTTCTAAGAGGGGGATGTGTTATAGAATAACAAACACTGACCCAAAATGAAATCTGAAAACTTTATATTTTTGAATGTCTCTTTTGTTAACATACATGTTCTATAATTGTTAAACATGGCTATCAGGATTTAATTACGGATAATCATTATGCATTTTTTTTCCAAAGTATTCATTGCGTCCGAGCACAAAAAAACGTTTTCCTTACTTTGCACGTGTGCATCATCCGGTTTTTCACTTACAGGTTTTACACCCACAATTAATCATTCGCTGATTAGAACAGATAAAACACTTTCATTTAGCGATGCCACGTCTTTCTGAAACTGAGAGAAATCAGACTCTTTGTATGCTACGGTACGCCTTTTGGCTGTTCCAGATAGATTATTTATATTTTTGCGTACAGTTACATTACTACTGGATATATCAGAGATCGTGTCAGACCAGGTTGTGTTCGTGCAACAACGTTACGTACTCATCGCTTTATTACGTTGAATCAATTATAATAACGTAATCGTTTCTTACCTGCAACACGTACTCCTTGATGTTATGGTGTTCATGCACATGCGATCATAAACCGTTTGAGATAAAACCGTATTCCAATTCGTGCTCGTCGGCCATACACTTGTCAGATTCGGACAGCGCGCCACCGAGCTGTTATGGACACGTCATTTGCAATACACGTGAAACCAGTGGCAATGCCTCTTTATCCCCGAGCCTGAACCCCAACGAACACGTATGGAATGAATTGGATCGGAAGGTCAGGTCCAAACATCAAAATGATACCATACACGACCTCCGAAATGCATTTCTGTTGGAATGACAATGTTCCAAACACGTTCATTTAGCGTTACGTAAGTTCACAGAGATGAAGTATTCAGGAATGCACCCGTAAAAACTGACCTTTTAAAAAAATCAGTTATTGCAATAGTCAGCACTTTGTGTTTATTTCAAATGTTACATGATCATTTTCATTGTTCTGGAAATTTTATTTTGACCGTTCTCACTTAATTGATCAGAAAAAAACATGCGATGTCCGTTTTTTTCAGTAAATTACACAGAAACATTAATATAGCCATAAAGCTTCGATGAAAACTTTTTTTAACCCTGAATATATTTCCATCAGCGTAAGAGATACTTTTAAAGCCGATGTAAAGTTTTCATTCTGAATCAGTGTAGTTCCATTATCGAGCTCCTGGTTTGTATTCTAAAATAAGAACAGAGTCATCAATTACTGTGAACTTTGAGGATAGGGGTAAATACTGGCTGGAGATGAAGCATTAAATCAGGAGAATTACATAATGCTGCGAGACTCATTGTACATATATAAACACTGAATTATGTTCACATGTTCGGAGCTTAATCGGGTCACAGGAGCATGTTAGGATCACAGCAGAACTGAGGCATAACTACATTATTTTAGACAGCCTTATTCGTAAAGCTTGAAAACTGAAATTACACATGTCATGTGTCTTAATTCATAATACAAATGTATATATTAAACTACGTGTAAACGAACAAGAATGTATACAACTGTATATCTATCTAAACATCATTGATATGAAGAACATAAACAAGCGGGAGCTATGGCGGACATTTTGTTCTTAGTTGTATAGCATACCTGCATTGTAAAATTACATCTGCTTTGTAGTGTATTTTTCTTCATATTTCTTCATGGAACGGCTGCCTTTTTAGCGGAACTTTCTGTGTACGTAAACTTTATTATATGGTCTACACTCTACACTGGCATTTATATAAATACAGGGCTTGTATGCTTAAATATATGACAGAAGATGATCGACAGGTGCACCAATTTGGTCACTTTCGGGAGCAATTCAGAAGTGCTCACACATTCATTTAATAACTTATTGAGCTTAATTTCCGTCAACTATTGGCTTGTCATCCAATGATATTCTTCAATTTTCGGAACAAAATTTAAGTAAAACCAATTTCGTGAAAATATTGACCACTTGCCGTAAAATTCACCAATTTAACTCCCCCGCCTACGGAACCGGAATTCCACCGACTTAAAACGTCGATGTTACGCGGGCTGTGCGATTGGTAGGCGTGCTTATTATAATAAATTGATTTTATTATCTAAGAAACAAAGCTATTTTGGTGAAATGTGCATTTTATCCAGAATCAATTCTACTGCTTTTGTCTAATACATATTTCCTTAATGTATTTCTCTGATTCCGATTGGGTTATGTCATCAAATGACTGTTCGACATTATAATGGGATAATGACCCAATCACACTGGCCCGAATGCCATTCCGTTTGTTTTCCGAATAGGAAATTGGGTGTTCGGGGAGCGAACATATCATATTCGGGAAGCATTTGGTGTGTTCTAGGAGCATATTGGCTGTTCGGCTCCGTACGGATGCATACGGAACAGCATTCGGTAGCTCCAAAACTTTGTTGTGCATGTTCAAAATAATTTTCATCGACCATCCGAATGTGGCGTCCATGTGTATTCGGGAAGTATTCGGAAAGCATTCTAGGAACATACGGCATGTACGGAAAACGTTATGGAAGCATGCGTCTAGTTCTTAGTGCATTCGGAATGAAACTTTGGAGGTGCTGAGTTCCGTATGCTTTCCGAACACCCCGAATGGACCTAGAACATGACGAATGCTTTCCGGCCGGACGTCAGAGTAAGCCGAAAACGTTCGGAAAGCATGCAGAAAGCATGTGGAAAGAGTTCGGTCCATTCTAGGTCGATTCGCCGTGTTCTAAAAGCATTCGGAAAGCAAACGGAAAGAGTTCGGTCCATTCTAAGTCGATTCGCCGTGTTCTGAAAGCATTCGGAAAGCATACGGAAAGCGTTCGGAAAGGAAACCTTTCGAAGTCAACATGCGGGAAGTATTCGGTCTATTCTGAAAGCATTCTGAAACTATGCTGAAAATATTCCGAAAGCAAACGGAAAGCATTCGGTGATACATTGGGGAAAAACCATTCGGAGCGACATTCAGCCAGTTTAAAAAATCACACCACTTTCGTATACGGAAAACAAACGGAAGCTCATTCGGGCCAGTGTGATCGCCCCATAACGCTCTAGGGGAAATAAATCATACAGTTTTTTACTACCTGGAGTTTTCTTGCTTTATGTCAAACAAAATCATTTCTCGTTTTGTTTTAGTTTTTCCGAAAAATTAACAGACAGGGTTAGGTTTAACATTATTTATGTGTTTCTTTCACTGCCATTATGTTTAAATTATAATTGAAGTAATAATTACGTATGAAATTTTACATGTGTGTCGTTGAATCAAGTCATATAGTGATGTATGCTGTTTTGAGTTTATACATTTATGGCAAGTATTTGTGACAATATTATATTCTCTTTGGACTCACCTGTCTTTGACAGTGGGCGTCAGTGTGATTTTCGGTTGTCAACATTATTGCAGTATTCACTTTGTTTTTGCAAATTTATTATTTTTAATATATTATTTAGCGAGCTTTACATAATTTCATATCAGGCTAATTATAATAAAATCACGAACGTGCGTTAACGGCTTATTTCATCCATTGACCTTGGTAGTGCTCTAAGGGAAATAAATCCTTGGCTGATTTGTGAACATCGTAACTGTAGTATTCTCGCCTATATCAAATGTGTGCTTATGCTCGCTTTTTTAAACCATAGCATCATAATTACATTAACCGTTCGGGATATTTTTTAACATTATTTACTTTTTGTTCTCCTTTTACTATCATTAGATTATATAGTGATTGTGGTATTAATTGTGCATGAAATTATACAGTCGTGTGTGGGTGTTCCTGGGTTTTTTTGTATTTTTTTGTTTTTTTTTATTGTTTTCTTCAGGTTGCCTTCATTATCACTTGCATGTTTTTTATGTTCGTTGCCATCGTTACTATCTTATGTCTGTCTTGTTCTTTGTATCCCCGCTTTGGTTCCTTGTTCTGGGTTGCCCGGGTCCGTTTCCGCGTTTTCAATTTATTACATGATTTAAATCTTTTGCATCTCTACACTAGTTTGTATGTGACTGTATTCCCCAATAAGTAATGACCTAGGCCTATACAGAGTGGCAATTGGTTTATACTAAAACAGAGGACCTGGAAATGTAAAAACCATATTCATTTAAACTAAATTATTCCAGCATCCAACTCCATCTTTTCGCGAATATATTAGTTAATTTTCGGAAAAAGGTAAATTCATTGTTTTAACAGCTGCTGACAGCTTTTTAAACATAAACTTTGCATAAATAACCTGTATGATTGTACAAAACTAATTATGCTGTAATCTAGGTGGTCATGAGGTGGATAATGATTTATGTTTTGTAATACTTGATAATATTAACTACTCTGTTATAACGAAACAGCTGCTATTACTATCTGGAGATATTGAAGTGAATCTAGGTCCCAATGCGTTTGGAAATCAATGTTTTTCAATATAACACCAGGATATACGAAGTTTACGAAACAAATTAGAATATATTACCGACAATTTTAGTGATTTTGATAATATCACATTTACTGAAACCCATTTATTTCATGATGTATTTAACGACATGCTATATTTTGACCAATTATTTCGTAAAGACAATACCCTACATTCAGGTGTAATTCTAACACTTTGTAATTCTCACCTCAAACTTATTAGGTTATTTGAACTAGAAATAATACTGCCTGAATCTTTATGCATTCACGTGAGTGATAAACATAACAATTTTATTATTTGAACGCTTTACCGACCCCCAAATACTGTAGTTGAATTTTGGGAAAGAATGAATGTATGTATTGAACAAGCGTATGCACTACCCATATTATAGTTATTGATGACATAAATGAAGACCAAATAAACATTTTAAACCATAAAATTAGAGATATTTTAACTATTAATAACATGTCCAATATTGTCCATGAACCAACTCGTATAACTACAACTACCGGCACTCTGTTGGACATCATGGCTGTATCAGACATTGTCACTTCATTATTTTCTGGTATTCCTTATACTTGTAATTCAATAAGTGACCATCATGGCACATATGCATACATCAAAAGTGATTTTCAACCAAACACAACGGCAGGTATGGAATTATAAGCGTGCCAATTTTCAAAATCTAAATAATCTTATTCTACCCACCGATTGGTCTTCTTTAAATATCGGAACAATAAATGAAGCTACTCAGTCATTTGAGACCATTTTTCGACATTTAACAAAATTGTGTATACCCACTAATTTAGTGACCATCAGACCAAACGATAAACCCTGGTATAATAGCGAAATCCGTCTTACATCACGTCTGGCAAATATTCTGATTGGATCAAATTTAAGAAATTACGAAACAAACTCAATACTATGGTTACACATGCAAAAGAACGTTTTTATAACAATTTAGAATTTTTAATAAATGACATAAGCTCTTCAAATCCTCGTGAATACTGGAAGATTATTAGAATGATCGTAAAAGAAAATTCAAAATTTAAAATACATTTCCTCCATTATCAAATGTTAACCAAGAAATGACTGTGACTGACGTAGATAAGGCTAACGTTTTAAACAATTATTTTGTACAATAGATGATACTCAAACAAATCTTGCTGAATTCGTTTTTCAAACAAATAGTACATTAAAAGATATTAACATCACAGAAAAAGAAATAACTGATGTTCTAGCAAACCTCGCTGTTAATAAAGCTAGCGGTCCTGACGACATAAGTCACAAAATGCTCAAAGAAACTTGTAAATGTATTTGTAAACCATTATGTATTACATTTAACAGATCTATGAGAGAAAATGTATATCCAACATCTTGGAAATTAGCTAACTGTTATGCCTTTATTTGAAAAAGACCCATTTCGTTGATACGCTTTGTTGGTAAAGTAATGGAAATGGAAAGAGTTGTTTTTAAACATATTTACGATCATTTTCATTCAAATGATATTATATTTAAGAATCAGTCAGGCTTTCTCCCTGGACATTCTACTGTTTATCAACTAATTGACATTTATAATCAGATCTGCAAAGCATTCGACGAAAAAAAAATCCACATGTATGGTATTTTGCGGTATTTCTAAAGCGTTCGATAGTGTGTGGCACAAAGGGTTAGTATTCAAACTTAGACAATATGGAATTTCAGACAATGTTTTAAACTGGATAACGAACTATCTCAAAGAACGCCAACAACGAGTCTTCGTTGGGTCATCATTTTCAGAAATTAAAGCTTTTACTATAGGGTTTTTTGTATTGTGGTCTCTTTTAGTTTTAATTTACGTAAACGACATAGCCGACTCATTAATCAGTACTACCAGACTTTTCACTGATGACAGTTCACTAGTCGTATCTACGTCAGACATAGGTTTTATGGAAATTCAGATCTAAATAAAATATCAGGTTGGGCAAAACAATGGTTAGTAAACTTCAATCCCTCTCAAACGGAAGTAATGTTTTTTGCGCTAGGTAAATCATCCTTACAATCTTCGAAATTCTTTTAATTTAATAACATTACCACGACGTTTGGAAATTTATTTAAAATCGGTATTACCTCCATCCATTAAGGTTTGGAATGACTTCGATATTTCATTAAGAAACGCTCCGTCCCTCGATTCTTTTAAATCTAATTTAAAAAACAAATTTAAGACTCCACTTGTACCAACGTTCTTCCTACATGGAGAACGTTTTTATACAGTACACCATACACGCATTAGAAAAAAATGTAGTAATTTAAACTTTGACCTTTGTAGCAATCACCTGAAGGAAGATCCAAACTGTATATGTGGAAACGGAATTGAGGATGCTGAACATTATTTGTTTAAATGCAGTAGATTTATTAATGAAAGAATACGTTTATTTCAAAGAACACGCACATTTCATCCTCTAAGTACAACAAAACTCTTACTTGGTATTAATAATGCAACAGTCGAAAATAATTTAGCTTTATATAGAAGTTCAAAATTATATAAAACGTACTCGCCATTTCACTTTAAATTAATATGTGCATGTCCCCTGAGATGTTTGAAGCGTAGGTTATGGACAGGGTGGGCGAGGGTAGGAACCAGGCAGGGACGTTGGGTCGGAACGGCAGGGGTAATGATGATGTTATTCTTCTCATATTTATTTTTTCTCTCTTTTTCGCTTTGTTCAATTTTAAGTATTTATTTGTTTTCTACCGCCATTTTCGTTTAATAAACGTAATATGTAACGCTGTGGGAAGGACTGTAACTAATGTTGGAATAACTTGTAGTCCAACCTAATTGCTTTTTTCATGATTATTATGCCACTGTTTATATATATGTGTATTGTATAATGAAGCTTGCAATGAAATATTATTAAACTAAATTTCCATTGAAATAATCTTTCTGTACAAATCCGGTCGTTAAACTACATTTTTGTAATCATATGCTTCTAAATACTCTTTTCAGGCTGGCAGTTCGGATGGTTTATGTGCAAGGCAACGCCATATTTACAAGGAGTTTCTGTGTGTGCCTCAGTAAATACATTAGCTGCCATCGCGGTTGATAGGTGAGTTTAAAATGTGAATTGCGTGTGCTTCTATCAATACATTAGCAATCATCGTTGATGAACGGAGAGTTTAGTATATGAAAAGTATGTCTCTAATTCAATACATAATCTACTTATTTTGTCGACAGGTGAGTTCAGTATGTGATGTGGTAAAGTTGTGCTACATAATCTATCTATGCAGTTGATACTTGAGCTTGAAATGGAAAGAATGTACCTTAGTCAATACATAAGCTGCATCAACATCATTTTATTTAGGTGTTTGATATTTGCAGTGTGTGCCTTTTAGGTAAGACTAAGATGGAACGGCGTGTGCCTCGGTAAAAATACGCTGAATTGCAGTTGATAAGAGAGTCCGATATATGAACAGTGTGTTTCTCAGTCATTACATAAACTATATTTACTGTTCATCATTAGTCAAAATTGTGAACTGTTTGTGCCTAAGTCATTTCATAAATTGACTTTGCTGTTGATGGCTGAGTCCGATCTATATGACTTCTATGTGCATCAGTCATTACAGAAACTGCCTTTGCTGTTAATGAGAGAGTCACATTAGTTTATTTTATGTGCATCAGTCAGTACATAAACTGTCTTTGCTTTTGATTTGTGATTCTAATACCTAATCATAAACTGCCTTTGCTGTTAAGGGCGAGTCCAATATGTGAACTGTTTGTGCCTCAGTCATTACATAAACTGTCTTTGCTGGTGATGAATGAGTCCAATATGTGAACTGTGTGTGTCTCAGTCATTACATCAACTACCTTTTCTTTTGGTTGGTGATTCTGATACCTTATCACTATATAAACTGCATTTGCTGTTAAGGGCGAGTCCAATATGTGAACTGTTTGTGCCTCAGACATTACATAAACTGTATTTGCTGGTGATGAGTGAGTCCGATATGTGAACTGTGTGTGTCTCAGCCATTACATCAACTGCCTTTGCTGTTGAGAGGTGTGAACTCGATGTGCCTCAGTCATTACATAAGCTGTCTTTGCTGTTGAAGGGCGAGTTCGATATGAAAACTATGTGTGCCTTAGAAGTTAAATAAACTGCCTCTGATGTTGATAGGTGAGTCCACTATGTGTACTATATCTGTCCTTGTCATTACATAAACCGCCTTTGTTGATGGAAAAGTTCGATATGTGAAATAAATGTGCCTCAGTCATTATATTACGCAACGATTATGAAGGACGGTTTGTCGTCAACGTGGGTGGACGTGCCGATGCGTTAAGCGTTGTTTCTTGCAGAATAACTAAATGTTGTAGACGTTGATGAAGTTGATGAAGACACTAAATAAATTTATTACGTTGAAGGTCACAGAAAGCAGATACGACGACACATCAATTTCTATCTGTTTTAGTTGTTTCTAAAGTCACAAAGTTTATAATTAAAATAGTTCCGAAGAAAACAAATATAATTATCGAATTCGCAGTATTATCTAAGTTAAATGGTATACGATTCTCTAAAATCACACTTTAAAAGCGGTGTCCGTATCAAAGACTATTTGCGAATAAATTTAGATAATAATATTGTCCATAAAATATCGGATAATATCCAAATATATATTAAATTCACAAAGTTAAATTAAATTTCACAAAGTCCTGACGGTTTTCCAATAGGTCTGGCAAACTATCCAGACAGTAACTGTGTCCTAGAAAGTTGTTCTCTATCGTGATCTATTAACATTTTCCTTAAATACACAGAGCTATGAATTTTTATCTAGGGGCCGGGAAGTACACACCTACTGCAGCTGTATTCGGTGATATGGGTTGGACTCCACCATTACTTAAACAATGGAAATGCATATGTAACCACTGGAGTCGCAATGTCCATACGAATGTCACTCGACTAAATAAACGAATATTTATCTGGGCACATAGTAAAGCTAATAGTAGGTGTAAGAATTGGTTCTTTGCTGTCAAATGTAACTTTGTTAATCTTGAAGTGCCACATTTCTTTGATATTAATAACACAACTATAAGTAAATCTCAAATTAATGACACTGTTTTTTTAAAAAATGATGACTATCTACATTTCTGAGTGGAATTCTAGAATTAATCGAATCACAGGTGTCAGCGGTACTGGACGAAATAAGTTAAGAACGTACAGGCTATTTAAGTCAGAATATAACACAGAACAATATTGTAAAATGATTTTACCTCATAAATATAGGTCGGCGTTCGCAAAATTTCGTTGTGGAGTAGCACCATTTCGAACTGAAACAGGTCAATATGAAAATATTCCGGAAAATGAACGCTTATGTCCATATTGTAGTGAATTTATTGAAGATGGGTTTCATGTTATAATAAACTGCAATTTATGTGTTGATGAACGAAGAGGTTTATTACTTAAGACCAATGAGATTACTCCTGAATTTTATAATTTTAATGATTGTGATAAAATGAAGTTCCTATTTTCAAATAAAGAGATGATAAGATTTACTGCCAAAACCTGTTTTAACGTATTAAAGAAATGGAATTTTTACTTATATAAATAATGTGTGTATATTAATTTTATTTGTAAAATTTACTGTCTATATATTTATTACAGTGTGAAAGTTCATTGCTAATCTGTTCATTACAAATCTGATTTGAAGTGATAATTGATATTTTAAAACATTTCCTAAAATGCGCATTAGTGCTTCTATTGCTTGTCAAATTTTAATTTTTGTCTTAATACCTTTTAGACGCAAGTCAAGATTAGTAATGGGTTTTCAACTTTTATTGAAATATAATGTAAATAAATTTTAATGATTAATGTGATTAGAAAAATATTTTATGAATTAAAAATATTTTATGAGTTGTGTCTATTATATTTCTTTTTAGAATGACATATGTTATTTTATGTATATGTATTATGTTCTATATTGTCTACATATGATGAGACAGGGATAAATAAATATATATATACTAAATTGTTTTGTTTGCACATACATGGTTTTGGCATGGTTTAGATACTTAATTATCAAAAGAAAACATGAAAGCAAACAAGATATACTGGACAATACATGGTAAAATTGTATGTACACCAAAATCAATACGTTTTCACATCTTCAGTTGCTATAATTGATTAGGCTTTGTCATTATATATACATCAAAACGAAAGTTTGAAATATGTTCACATAATATTTGATTAACAATCAGTTTGAGCTTATAAAATTTTAATAACAGTAATTAAGATATTAAGAACTTAGCAATGAGTACATGTGACAGCATGTTTAACAAGAATTGACATGTTGCATTTGAAGACAAAATATTTATAAATAAACTAAAAGTTTAAACAGATATTTTCATAAAAATCACTTCATAATAATTACATAGATTCAAGATTCAAAGATTCAAAATTCTTAATTCAGAAATTTAATGTTTCTCATTACATACAAATTCAAATAATAAATGTAACACATGACACGCAGATACAGATAATAGATCAATAGTATGTTAGATTCTATTAAATTAGAAACATAATGTTATTTAAATACATATATTTTTAATAGTTTCTGAGGTTCGACAAATATAAATTAAACATTTAAATACTTCGTCAAATATATACTTGAGTAGATCTACACAAAAAAGATGGATATATATTATGTATTTTGATTATACAAGGAATTGCGAGCACTAAAGGCTTGATAAATAAACTTACACAAATTTAACAAGACTGAATACTTCTTACTTTGCATTAACTCAATGAATTTAAACATACTAGGCCGTTTATAATAATATGATTTTATCAAGCTTTTACAGATGTTCTGATAACTGGGACATATAAACACAAAATGGTATGCATCTTCTATGTCGTTAAAGTTACATAAAGAACAATAACGCAAGTTACGTTCCATTCTGTTCTGTGCATAACGACCAGTTTCAAATTTTAACTGATGTTTCGATAATCTTAATCTTGATATAGGATTCTTAATTTTCTTGAAAGCTTATCTAAATAATTTTCGAATTCTAAAGTAGTTTTTAACATTGTAAATGTACATAGTGAACGACTGTTTTCGATTTCATTAAACCATTTTTGTTTAAAATTATCTAGAACTCTCTCTTTTAAGACAATATGGAAGTTTAACGAATAAGCATCATCAGTACTTGACCATAAATACGAAAATCCATAATCTTCCTATAGTTTTTTATCCAATTCTTACCACCTTTATTAAAGTAATGAATTATATAAATATTTAACTATAATGTTATCAGATTTAACAATTTTTGTCCAGTATTTAATCATACGAACATATCTATTTATATACAATGGGTATTTACCTAACTCTCCATATACTCACATATGACTTGTCGAAGTTTTAACATTTAACAAATATTTACAACATTTCAGATGAATTATTTCGATTTCTTTTGATTTAGAACATCCCCATATTTCACAGGCGTAATTAAGAGTTGAGCCAACAAAAGCATCAAATAAATGACAGACAGTTTTAGGTTTTAATGTATACTTACGAGTATTAGCCAGTAAAATTTTTAATAGCTTCCTGGTTAAAGGAATAGTTACCAGTTCGATTAAAAACAGTGCCCAAATAATTAAAATCATTCACTTCTTCAAACGGTTGATTATTAAAAGTCCAATTTTTGTCGCTTTTCAAAGGGCCCCTTTTTCGAAATACACCAATCTTAGTTTTTTTTCAGTATTCACCTCTAACCCCCAAGTTTCACAATATTTATGTAAAAGATTAATACTATTTTGTATGTCAGTCTGGTTTTTGCCTTATATTACCATATCATCAGCAAAAAGCATTAAAATTAATGTAATGTCATCAAGATCATTGCAAAATGTCTTCGATAAAAGAATTAATGTGATTACATGTAAAATATCGGAAAATGTGTACAATTATATGTGATTTTCTCTCTGGGGAGGGCTGTTGCTAATGTTGTTAAAACTTGTAGCCCAACCCATTTGCACTATATATAAATATATTTGTATTGTTATTATTCATGTAATTGCATATAATAGATGCAATAAAATATTATTAAACCAAACGTCTAAATCCAAAATTGAGCGACGCTCACAATATTGTAATTTTTAATCCAAGTATTTTTTTTATTTAAAATACCAGTAAATATTTAAGATAAACAGCTGACTAAGCTTATGCCCATATAACTATTAACATCGTCCGGGTCATTTATCTTATAAATAGGTACCATAATCGCTTCTGACCAATTATCAGGAAAGTGACCAGAATTAAAACTACCGTTAAAAATATCGACAAGATATAAAAACCAATATATCACAATATTCAATAAAATATTCATTTAGAAGTAGATCACCAGCATAGACTTTGTTTGACTTTAGACTTTTTATACTTTTTCTATTTCTAACACAGTTATTGGCATATCGAGTTCTACAAAAGGACAATTACTTGAATTAAAATCATAGTTATTACAAAATGTCTCAGCATCAGCACTTGATATGCTTGGCAGATTCTCATTAAGATTAGAAACATATTCATAAACAGCTTCATTAGTATTACTTTTAATAGATTTATTTTTGTTCGAAAAAAAGCTTCCAGAAATATTTTGGATTACCATGACGTAATCATTCAATATCTTTATTTTTTTATATTCGTAACCGCGTTTTTTCTTTTTAATATGTGCCTTATAAATCGTCTTCAAGTTACACATTCCTATTCTGTTTTCATTATTTTTATACTTATTAAATTTATTCAAGGAATGAGCATACAATAGCTTTGCTAGCTTACATTCAAAATCAAACCAATCAGCTTTTTTACTAAACGACTAAATACTACACGTATTTTTTATTATTACATTTTTGCTAAATAACGGCTGTGCAACATTATTTATTAACTCCGTAAACGATGTAACACAATTATTAACATTATCTTTATTATTAAAATTGACACCCTGGGTAATTACATTTAAGAGAGGAAGTTTAGATATAATTCCTCCCTAAAACTGTCTATTAAATAATTATTCCATTTAATACTTGAAAAAACGTAATCACAATTTCCCTCTGCTACTGCTGAATTACATACACTTTTAAAGTTTGACGCTGCATGATCTGACCATTCACAAAACAGTTCAATATGGAAATTACCAATTAATGTAAAATCACGTTCATGTAATAATAAATAATCAATTACTCTTGATTCCATATAATTAACATAGATATAAGAATCAATTAAATGGTCGTCATCAAGTCTACCATTAGCAATACGTAAAGTATTTGATTTACACAAATCTAATTCATTCAATAAAAAATTGTTGTCACTCTGTAAAGAAAACAATGTAAATATAGTGAATGGTAGGCTTGAAGAGGGCAAATGCACTAACTATGCTTTGTATAGAAATAGACCAGTATCCAGTACCGTTGACAATCTATTAACTAATGCTAATAATTTCCATTAAATACACAATGTCCATATTTTTTATATAACCAAATTCTCTGATCATTGTCCTTTACGTTTTCGCTACAATACAAAGCAGGAAATGGAAATACTTTACAAATTAATGGCCGTTGCATAGACAAGATAGAGTGGAATTCAACGCAGTCCGAACGTTTCTTACAATTACAGAATTCTAAAACACATTTTCGATGAGGCAATAAATTCTCTTATACCTAATGAAAACAGTATCAACAGTTGTATTAATTCAATGTCTAATGTTATATATAATTTTTCTTTTCAATGTTTTGGCAAATCTTATCCACAACAAGTACGTACAGTGAAAAAGAAAGCATCCTGAAAGAAAAATCAGATTTACTAAAATCCAAACGCGAGTTTTATGTGTCTATATTTATGCACAATTTTAAATATTATATATGATACCGGTATTTATCCGAGTCTTGGTATAAAAGCGTGATTGTGCCTATACATAAAAAGGGAGATGTTGACAACCCTTCTATTTACTGAGGTATTGCTGTAGTGAATATAACAGCGAAGTTTTTTTCTTTAACACTGAGAAATAACTGGTGCGAATTTAAGGATCTACAGTTCGGGTTTCGTGATAAGCGCTCTACTTCGGATGCTCTTTTTATCCTGCATGATGTTATACAGACGATATTATCCACAAACTCTAAATTATGGCGTGTGTTTGTTGACTATGAAAAACGTTTGACATCAGAGATGCGTTATGGGTTACACTTTTACATACTGGAATAAAATGATAGATAAAATTAAATCGATATACAATAATGTTAAAGCATGACATAGTGTAAAACTTTCTTCTACAGAATTTTCAGACTTTTTCGATGTCACACTAGGATTGAAGCAAGGAGAACCTTTATCTCCTATTCTATTTATTCTTTATATACATGATATTGTCACAAGCATAGATTTCAAAACAGTGACTGAACTGAAAATTACTTAAATATGATAACTAAATATTTACTTCTTTTTGCAGATGATAATAAAATTATTGTGTTATTCACAACGGACCTTAATAGCCTCCAGGCTCAAATAGATAATATTCATCTTTTCTCAAATAAATGTTGATTGAAAATAAATGATAAAAAAAAAGAAGTATTCGAAAATAGAAAACAACATCTTAACATTGATATTTTATCAATGGCGAAAAGATAGAAGATGTAATGGTGTAAAAACGTTAACGGATCAAGTCCTTAGGGCTTATACTAATCTGATAACTGTTTTGATAGAGTACATCTAGATATAAAAAAAACAAAACTTTCATTATTCGACACAATGGTCGTTCCTGTTTTGTTATACGGATCGGAGGTATGGGGTTTATACAATTATAAAGAAGTTGACAAATTACATATACAATTTTGTAAACGTATATTGGGAATGCGCCAACAAACGCCTAATTATACAGATATATCTAATTATGCTGTATATAACTAGGAAGATTTCCTCTATCATAAATCCGTAAAGAAAGATCTTAAAAATTTTGGTAAAACATTATGAAGTCCGTTAACTCGCCTATTTATGACATATACAATGGTCAACGTAATACTACCAACGGTAGCTGCTGGGCAAATCGTTTAAAGCATATCATTAACCACCTTGGATTCACAAATATATTACATGATTCGTTGGTTAATACTAACTATATGTCTCTATTTAAAATACGTTTACGTGATCAATATATCCAGGAATTGAATGAATCCATAAATAATGCGTCGAAACTGGAATATTATGTTAAATTTAAACGTCAGTTTAGTTATGAAGAGTATCTTAACACATTGAATAATGATTCACTATGAAAGCATTTTACATGCCTGAGATTAAGTTCGCATTCTCTGGAAATTATGTCGGGCGATACAATGGTGTTGATCGTGCTAATAGATTATGTAAACTTTGTAACCAGAATGTCATTGAGTCAGAATACCATTTCTTTCTGTGTTGTACTAAATACAAGGAAATTTGAACCAAATATTTAGGCCACATATCTTGGCCAACACTCAATAAATTTACACATTATCACGTCGTCTGAAAATGGAAAGATATTGTTAAAAAATTCAAAATTTATACAAGAAGCTCTTATAATAAGAAAGAGTACCGCTGAAAATATGATTGTTTCGTAAGAATGCTATTCATGTAATGTGTTGTTAAATGTGTTATATATGCTATATAATGTTTATTATAATATGTATTGTCTTTGCCATATTTCTTTGTAAAACTTTGTAAATGGCCGAAGACAAAATTTGCCGATTGCTGAATGAACTTGATTTGACTTGATTTGTTCTGTCTATAGACACGGTGTATCTGGGTAGTAGCTATCGCCATCAAGAAAATAAATTGTTCGATCACACACGATATAGTCGATCCATATAAAAACACCTGCAAGAAAAATATCACTATAAAAGTAAAAAATGCTTTTTAATTTCAACCATATCAATGTATCAAAATGATTTTGTATTACTTCAATACCCTGCTTTATAGAGTCTTTTATATAAACAACAATCCCCCCACTATAGCATCGAGCTCTTTTATTTTGGAATTTACGAAACTAATTTAAATGTGTAAATCCATCAACTTTATGATCATAATTAGTTTCATACCAGAAAATAATGTCAAAGTTCGATAACTTTTTACCGGATCTTCAAGTTCTATGATGTAACGTTCAGCCCATCCTCAACGTACCGCTACGCTGTCCCGTCACGCACTGGCCTGCCATTAAAATACAGCGTGCCATAACTAAGCCATGCCGACTTGTTATCACGCTTCGCCGCCTTGAGTCGGGGAAACAGATATTTGCGTCGCCTTTGCTGTTGATGTTTGAGTCCGATATGTGATCTGTGTATGCCTCAGTCATTACATAAAATGCCTGAGTCATAATAAAAACTTCATTTGCTGTTGATGGTTGAGTCCGATGTATGGACTCTATGAGCCACAGTCATAACATCAACTGCCATTGCTGTTGATGAGTGAGTCTGATATGTGAACTGTGTGCGTATCAGTCATTACATAAACGGCCTTTGCTGCTGGTGGGTGAGTCAGATATGTGAAGCCTATGTCCCTCAGTCATAACATAAACTGCCTTTGCAGTTGATGAGTGAGTCTGATATATGAACTGTATGCGCCACAGTTGTAACATAAATTGCATTTGCTGTTGATTGGCGAGTCCGATATATGGACTCTATGTGCCACAGTCATTACATAAACTGTCTTTGCTTGTGATGTGTGAGTCCGATATGTTAATTGTGTGTGCCTCAGTCATTACATAAACTGTATTTGCTGGTGATGGCTGAGTCCGTTATGTGAAATGTGTGTGCCTCAGTCATAACTGAATATGCCTTTGCTGTAATGGGTAAATCCGACATTGAAACTGCATTTGCCGCAGTCATTTAATAAATTGTCTTTGCTGGTGATGGGTGAGTCAGGTATTGGTACTGTCTGTGTGTGTCTCAATCATAACTTAAACTGCCTTTGCTGTTAATGAGTGAGTACGATATGTGAACTGTGTATTCATCAGTCATTACATAAACTGCCTTTGCTTGTGATAGGTGAGTCCGATATTTGAACTGTTTTTGCCTAAACTGCCTTTTTTATTGATGGGTGAGTTTGAAAAGTGAACTGTGTGTGCCTTAGTCATTATATAAACATTCTTTGCTGTTGATTGGTGAGTCTTAAAGGTGAACTGTGTGTGTGTCATTCATACATTAAACAGCTTTTACTGTTCCTTGTTGTGAACTGTGTGAGCTTAAGACATTACATAAACTGCCTTTTGCTGGTGATAGCTGTGTCCGATATGTTAATTGTGTATGAATGAGTCATTACATAAACTTTCTTTATTGCTGATGGGTGAGTTGGAATAGGTGCCTCAATCATTACATAAAATGACTTTGCTGTTGACGTGTGAGTCATATAAATGATCTGTTTGTGCCTCATTCACAACATAAACTGCCTTCGCAGTTGAAAGGTGAGTCTGATATGTAATCTCTATGTGCCACAGTCATTACATAAACTGCCTTTACTGGTGATGGGTGAGTCAGATATTTTGAAATTGTGTGCCTCCGTCAAAACATTAACTGCCTTTGTTGTTGATATGTGAATCTGAAATGCGAACTGTGTGTGCCTCAATCATTAAGAAACTTTTGGTGTTTATAGGGGAGTTCGATATGTAAAATGGGATGCCTTAGTCATAACATAAGCTGCATTTGCTGGTGGTGGGCGAGTCCGATATTGGGACTGTGTCCTTCAGTCATTACATAAACTATCTTTGCTTTTGATGGGTGAGTCTGAAATGTGAACTGTGTGTACCTCAGTCATTACAAAAATATTGTTTCAATTTAATTTTACATAATCAGACCTGTTGATACATAAATAGTTCATGACAATTATATTTGCATTTAGAAATATTTGATAGCCATTGTGAGAATTAAATGAGTAACGAACAGTGCCCACTAAATCCAGATATTTTATTTGTGTGGCTCAAGACTCAAGGGCCGGTTTAACATAATTAATAAAAATGATCATACAGGAAACTTCCTCAACCATCTTTTTTTTCAGTTTTTCTTTTAATTATTATTTGAAATATTTCACATTTAAATCACCTCAGTCAGTCATTACACCTCTGTACCTAATGGTAAAGTAATACCTGCAACATAATCAGTGGGTGTGAAGTTTTAGTATTTAAAAATATCGTTGAGGAAAATATCAAAATATGTTTAGTGAAACCGGGGTCAACAACTCAATGGCTACAAACAATTAGATAACATCAATTTTCACAATTTGATATAAACACGTTGGTTATATAGTTGCATATCATTAAATATCCAGTAGGTTAATCATTTGCATTAGAGATATTTTTAAAACTATAAATATATAAGCTTAAACGCTGTCAACTCTTGAGCAATACTATACATCTTAAAAAAATGCAAAATTTGACATAGAAGTATTCACCAAGTCTAACACACATTGATGAGAGTCAACCGTGATGTACTGCCAATTACAGAAATGTTATCAAAATGTTTTGCACTTATTATATTGTATAAACTATAAAGCAACACGACATGTTAAATTGAGTGTCGGACTTCAATTATTGAAGTTCATAAAGACAATCCGATTGTCACAAAACATTCCGCATTGAATTTTTTTATCTGACTTTGTAAACTTATTTTTTTTTAAATGAAAGTAATGCTTTATTAAAGTTTATGAAGGTTAATTAATTATTATTCTTGCAGGTCTAGTCATGATATTGAGCAGTTAACTAGTATACTTGATTGGGAGAGAATAAAATAAAGGAAAATATATAAACACTCTGGGGAGGGGATGGCGATTGATAAAATTAAATGTCTACAAATAATACATGTATTTGAAATCAAACTAATGTGACTAAATTAAAACTGAAAGAGTAACATGTAAAATGTTTCAAAGTTATATCAAGATATTAGTGGCTTATAATCATTCCAGATAATAGCAAAATTCTGTATTTTACAATTTGTTGTTGCAAGATACCGTTCTGTGTTACGCAGATTTATAATATGTTTTTTAAAGTTGTCAAGTGTAGGTTTAACTGTTATAAGTTTTTGAGTGTAAATAAATTTCTATGCAATTGATATTATTTTATTTAAGACTTTGTCAAACTTTTTATTTCCGAGCATAATCTCTGTATTTGTCCAATCTAAATTAATGTCTATACATTTTTCGCGAATATGGTTCAAACACATCAAACACAAGATAAATTGTTTAGAAATGTCACATTCGATAAAAATATATTTAATTGCTTCTATTTTTCTGTTTCATGAACTGCATATATCAGGGTTATTTATTTTATTTTTTTAAGAAGAAAATTGGTTCCTAATATTTGGTGGTTTATTCTGTACTGAAACCATTGTAAATGTTTAAAGGAAGGCAGTAAAATTTTGTCCCGACCATATTGGTTCTTATTTCCAATTCATTTTCCAATCTAGCAGCGGATTGAGGGATTATATTTCTTGTTTAGTAGATTGATAGATTTTTAAAATTTCAAATTCAATATTTTATTCAGTATAACATATACATTATTTTGCCTTATACTAGACGGGTTACAAAACACTCACGAATTACAGAGAAGATACATAACACACATATTATCACTAATATACATACATATATATGTTCAAATAATTTAGCTATATTCTACATATTTGTTTTGGTTTGTTACTTATAATTAACAATTGTCATATGTCCGAAACCGACATGTTTAATTTTTTTTAACTTAACATATTATTTACAGTAAATATAACAACACCGATCCATTTAAGTATAATGTGAAGCCTTAAAATTTCATTAATCATTCTGTTTTTTAGTGAAATTCTAGTTAAAAAATGCATATCCAGAGCAACAGGATATATCAACATATTGATAGATTTGATTTTATCACATTTTAACGAACATGTTATTTTTAAAGTGTTAGTTTTCTGAAAATGTATAATTATTACCTAATATATTACTACACTTATAAGAGATGTTACATTTAACGATGTATTGTTATCTTTAACAGTTTTATTCGAAGTTTCTTAATTCAGTTGCTAAACATGTAACCCTTTTAAAGTACCTGACTGCTCTGTTGTCATTAAAGATTCAAATTTTTGTTTTGACGGAAAAGACTGTAGTACCTAGGTGGACACTCAACCCTTAAGATTCTGTAGTTAGGGCAATATCATGAGGAAGTGATATTCGTTTTCGATGACATTCATGTTTCACTATGTACTATTTCTTAGGTTACGATCAATATTACGGAATCTCTACATCCTTTTGGATCTTTTATAGTTATTGAAATTGATAAAGGGCATGTAGGAGGCCCTCCGTCACAAGCTTAATGAACAATTGAAAGTAAAAGTACTTTTTAACAGATGCTAGCAATCTTTCATATTCTATGAACTTTGTATTTATGCTGTACATATTAATAAAATCCACCATTGAGTAGATATTACCATGTTTATTCATAATATCATTTCTCAATAAAACACCCTTAAAAAACTAATGGTTATAAAATATACTTGTGCGTCCCTCCGACCTTAATATTTTGATTGAACCGAATTGGAATGTTCGAAATGTATACTAGTTTGCAGGCTTTAGTAAGTTTGAATATGTTTGATAACTTCTAAAAATATCTTTCCAGAAGGGAGTATGTATTTTATGTTTGTGTCTAGTAACAAATCTTGACCATATGCGCCAACATGTGCCATGAATGAATACATTGAATTCAATATATCTAGATATTTTTTATTTGAATTTAAAAGGGGTCTTATCCATGTGAGTTTTAATGAGCTAATAAAAAGGTCTATATCAAACATTTTGAGACCCTCTTTTATGTAAGTATTATGCCGTAAATTTTCATTGTTCGCTATTATACTCCGGTTGTCCGTGAGAAGACAAGAAGATGCGGTGAGTGAGTATTTTCTAATTTGAAGTAATGTTATGTTGATGAAGTTTAAGATTGATGAAGTTGAAGACACAGAAAGCAAATACGACGACACTTGTCAATTTCTATCAGTTTTAATTTGGTGTTAAGTCACACAGTTTATTAATAAATAAAGTTTCAAATATATAAGATATTGATTAATTCACAGTGTTACTGTAACATCTAAGCAACAACATTAAATCCCCTCAAAATCACACTTTAAAAGCGGTGTCCATTAAAATAGTCTATTTGGTAAATAAATTTAGATATTAAAACAGTTTATAAAATAATGGCTGGAATCCAAATTTATGTTTAAAACAAAAGTTGTTAAAGTAAATTTCACAATGTCCTGACGGTAATTCCGATGTGACTGGTAAATTATCCAGCCAACGACGCTGTCCAAAAGTATTACACTATCTCTCTGAATCCTATCTTCTGTTATTTATATCCTTGAATAATTAACAGCCCACTCTTGAAAACTAAACAGATGCTAGTTTTACACAATGCACAGGATGTGTTAGGACAATCAATAAATCATCAAAGAAAACATAAATGTAAACAATCAACAAAATATGTGAGGTTTTAAAATGAACAATAGGTAATAAAATATATACAATCAGCAATATGTTTTCACATTCTAAAGTGTTATAATCACTTAACAATGGAAGGTATTTACATACAAGGGAAGTTTGAAATATTTTACTGTTAACACTTAATTATCAATCACTTTGATTTCACAAGGTTTTACAACGGTAATTAAGACTATATTGAACTCAGGATATAGCTGACATTTAACATCTGTGAGAACAAGTGCTATAATCAATTGGCATGTTGTTAATCTTGATTTTGATAGAAAATTTGAATCCTGTTAAAATTCATAGAGAAAATAATAAATCAAATTAAAATTTTAAAAGAAAGTCATAAAAACATGCTGCATAAAGTAAGAGTGCGAAGAGTAATTCTTTTCACCTTATCCAGTTAACCATCCCAAATACATTTAAGAAATAAACGTTTAAGCTCTTTAATTTTATCTGCATTAAGCTTTGGTAGAGCTAAAATAAGATGGTTAATTTTCGATATGGTTAAACTTTTTAAGATTGTTATTTTACCACTTGGTGTTAATATTCTTTCTGACCAATGGATAAGAAGCTGTTTTATATCATGTATTTTATCATTCGTGTTAATCATTTTGTCTAGATCTACTGAAAATCGAATACCAAGGGCACTAAATTCATGATTCTATAACACATAATTCTATATATATTTGTAATAAAATATTTTGACCCATTTAATAAAGGAAGGACGAAAGTTAAAAAAATGTATAACAGCAAATATAAAAGTCAAGGTGGCTGAATCGAATGCTTTCTCAAAGTCAATTAGTAGTAGCATGCCTGGTAAATGATTATTTTCTAAATTAAACATTGTATCAATCAGTAATCGAGTATTTTCACCAATATATCGACCTAATGAAAATCCTGTCTGATCCTTACTAATAAAAGATGGTAAAATATCTTTCATTCTTTTGGCTATACATCCAGATGCTAACTTGTAAGAAACATTTAAAAGTGAAATCGAAGCGCCAATTTTTTAAAAACGATTCATCTTTGTTACCCTTCGGTAAACACGTTATGACCCCTTGCTTTTGTGAAACTGAAATTATTCTCTTAGTATATCCCTCATTTATAGCACGCAGTAAAAAATATCCTATGTGTGTCCAAAATAATTTGGACTGTTATCATTCGACATAATTTTTAAAAAGCTTGCAGTTCCCCATATGTAATGGGACCCTCAAGTAATGCTTTCTTATTTCCATTCAATTTTGAAATATTTAGATGTGAAAAAGAATCATTTAAATTTATATTTTTAATTTCCCTAAGTGAATTCTTTATAGAACCGTTTCGTTTTTTTAAGTATTTCATCTTGTATTTTTAAAATTCAACCATTAGATGCCTGAAGTTGTAACATTGATTTTTATTTATAGTTCCTATTTTTTAAACTGCAAAAATATTTAGAGTTCTTTTCTACTTCTTGAACCCATTATTCTTATTCCTTCTAATTTGTTCTCATTTATATATATTAATTCTTTTATGTATGATTTTGTATGATTTCTTTTTCTAGATTTTCAATTTCATCATAAAGTATTGCTTCCATTTGATCTTGTTGTCGTTTAAAGTAAGAGAAATAGTTACTCCACGAATTTTAAATAAAAGAACTTCTTAAAATAGTTGATCATTTATATTAAAGTGTAACTCCTCATTTGGAACATTAATTATATCATTATGAAACGTCTCCTTAGCGTTTTGTAATTTTAAGCGATTTATTGTAGTCTTTATTTTATCTATGTAGTTAATATCTTTTAAAAGTGAATTGTTGAATTTCCAATATGATTTTCCTTTTTCAAATTTTCCAATTCTAGTATTAAGCGAATAAGACAATGGTCAGTTCTATATCCTGGTTTTATATCTACAGTGTCAATTGCCATCCTTAAACATGTTGAAATTTAAATGTAATAAAGTCTTGCTTTCTTTTGAGCATTTTATTAAACAATGTGAACTTTTTTTCTTCTAAATGTTGATCATGCCAACAGTCTGTCAGATTACATTCAATCAAACATTTGGGTTATTTATATTAATGTAATAAAAACAGTCTACATCATAATCCAGAGCTACACTGAATTCTCCAGCAATGATGGTTAAAGAATCAGTTGCTAGAATATTCTCCTTCAGGTTATCTTAGAAAATAGGATCATCTTCATTTGGGCCATATTGTTTATAACTTTAATTTTTTTAATTGCATAAAGTTGTATCTAATAAAATGTTATTCCCATTGTCAAAAAAGTGTCGTATTTTGTAGCATAAATGTCTGTATATGGCAATTATTATAAGGAGAGGTAATCAACTCTATTTTATTGGCTATGCTATTATTATACAATATTATACCAAGTGTAAGTATTAAAAGATAATTTATCATAAAAAGATGAATGATAAAATTATAATCAATGATTAAAACTAATAATCATGAATTGAGAACACCATTTTCAAGTAGGTGTTTTTCCTTTCTAGCTATAGGCTTGGGAAGGCTTGGTGTTTGGAACTCGTAGGAATAGCTATTGTCTGGAACTGGGGATAGTTTCATGCACATAAGTTTAGTCTGATGTTTTTAGTTTTAAACCGTTCTCAAGCATGTAAGTTTATTTTTGTGCTGAAACTTGGCTTTTTTTTCATGCGCATTATATTAGTTTGAAGATTTAGGTTTGAAACCGTCTTCAAACATATATGTGTATTTTATGCTGGAACTGAGCAGTGTTCCAGGCACATAGTTTTTGTTTAAGTTTGGAACAAGTCTCAAACATATGCTGTCCAGACAGATGGTCTCATCATTTAAAATAGTGTTAAGCAACAGTTAGTTAAACACTACAGGGTTTGAAACATTATACTGTGTATAGTTGATTGGTATGATCATTTATCTGTATGATTTCTAAATATTAGAATTATTTCATTATGTTTTTGTTTGAAATTTACAAAACATGAGTCAAGAAGTCTGAGAAAAATTTATATATTATATAGTTTGAACAAAATTGTTTGACTTAATTTCAAGCTAGGCTATTTCACAGCTTAATCCAATGAAGACAAAGTCGGCTTAAAAAAATATCCCGTTTTAAGTTCAAGATACTTACACCAACATCTTGACACCCATTTTGGTCTGTTTCCACTGAATGTACCTTTAATTCAGAATTATTGTTAAAAAGAATAGTTACACATCTAGACTGGCTAAAAACACTTGCTAAAAACATGCATTACCCCCAATGAGTACGTATAAAAGTTATATCTGTATCTGTAAAATGAGTGTCCTAAAGAAAATAAATTGAATATTGTTTACTCTTGAGAAGGTAAAATGTATCTTGTGTCTTATTTTTATCTCCAAGACCCTGTCCATTCATAAATATAATTGAAATATTACTCGTCAGTATAGCTATGCATTAAAAAAATAACATATGCAGACACGCAAGTTGTTCCTAACAAAGATGTATTATTCATTGTTGTTGTAGTGTTGTTACATAAGGTACCGGTAAAAAGGGGAAATCTGTTTGCATGCAATTGCAGTGATCTCTAAAATTTTATCCCCTCTCCAACAAGATAATACTAAAAATTGAAAATAACACAATAACTTTATCTACGCAGAACTTAAGGCAACTCGTTGATAGAGTGGTAATAAAACATACTTTCAATTTAGGATACTTCATTGTTTTCAAGATCAACCAAATATTTCAACAGGAAGTACTGACAGGATATACATATATATATACACAATTACATACATATATATACACATACATATATACATACTCACACTACTCTACACTGATATATGTCTAGTTGTTCATCAACAATTATCCCTATATTTATATTCATTTCAATTATCTCCCTTTATTTACATATTTCAATTATTATGCATTCTTATATACATACATACACACACATACATATACATACATATACACACAATACACACATATCTATACACACATATACAAATACACCCAAATACTTGCACGTACATATGTATTATATCTCAATAATTGAAAAGGAGTAATATACTTCAAAACTTACTTATCTTCCCAGATAATTTAATAATTAAAAATGTCAGTCTCTCAGGTCATGTACACTCAGACCAATTTCTTTTTAAAAACAAATAAACAAAGAAAAAGCTACGACAAAGTGGCGACAACGGACAAAAAGCAGTCAGTTAGACTCACCAGTGGTAAATATTTTCAGGTGAGTAAAAACTATTATTATTACTATATTTATATTCGTTTAGCTACATCGTAGTTTACAAGTCTTTCTCTCCTAACTGTAGAACTTTTAGTTGCATACTTTGAGCTTCTACTCGGCACCCCTAGTTTTGATATTATATTCAGAACCTAAAAAACAAGAGCTATCGGAAGGACAGCCCGCTCGACTATTCGAATATTTGTCACAGAAGTACAAATTTGATTGAGACTGATGACAAATCCAAGCAAATAAGAGTTATCTAACTTACAAAATTGACAAAATTGAGTAAGTCTTATAACTGCAATATCATGTATGAAGTTTCAATCAAATACATGCAGAGACTTCTGAGTTATAAAATTTCTAAGTAAAACAAAAGCTCTAATTTGCAATCATTAGTATCTGCATATCTTTCTGATATTTAACATAACTTTAAACAAATAACAGCATATTTATTTTACCTTTTAATCCAATAATACTGTAATATAAAATGAAGACGATAGTTCTTCTGCTTCTATTTTTTAACCTTCCTCAGTTGTTTCTTTATAATCTCCTAGGTATATATATACCATACAAGACGAAGTTAACCAAAAATTAATGCAAATATACATCTGTACCAAATCTCCCACATATATTAAGCATTATTTCTTCTTTGAAATCAGGTTGTATTTATTCTAGATCTTCTATTAGAGTAAAAGTGAATGTATAACTCAGATTCATACTAGAAAACTGAAAGCGAAAAGTCAAGGCATTCTTTTAAGATCTGCTTCATAATTTTGTTACTTTCCTTCATCTTGTATTGGACTTAATCCAGGGTATATCCATATTCAGTATTGAATTACTTATTAAACAGTTATGCATGTTATAAATTCATTTACCAATAAAAGTTAATAAGATGGTACATAAATATCAGTGCCTCAGTGATAACAAAAATTGACTTTGTAGTTCGTGGGCGAGTCTGATATGTGTGTGCCTCATTCATTACATATATTGATTTTGCTGTTGGTGGACGAGTCTGATATTTGAACTGTGTGTGCCTTAGTTACAACATCAACTGCCTTTACTGTTAATGAATAAGTCCAATATGTAATCTTTGTGTGGCTCAATCATTAGTCCTCATAAACTGTCTTTGCTAGTGATGGGTGAGTTCGATATTTGAACTGTGTTTGCCTCAGTTATTACATAAACTGTCTTTGCTGGTAATGGGTGAGTCCGATATCGGAAATCCAATCTTTGAAAAGTGTTTGCATCAGTCATTGCTTAAACAGGCTTTGCTGTTAATGGGTGAGTCTAAAATGTGAACTGTGTGTGCGTCACTCATTACATTAACAACTTTTTTATGTTGATAATTGAGTCCATGATGTGAACTGTGTGAGCCTAATTCGTTACATAAACTGCCTTAACTGGTGATGGCTGAGTTCAATATGTGTACTTTGTGTGAATCAGTCATAACATACACTGCCTGTACTGCTCTGCTAGTGGATGATTCTGAAATATGAACTTCCTTAAAATAATATAAACAGACTGTTGTTGGTAGGTCAGTCCAATATTTGAACTCTATGAGACTCAGTCTTAAACTTAATCTTAAACTACTTTTGCTGTTGATTGGTGAGTCCAATATGTCAACTCTATGTGCATCAGTTATAACATAAACTGCCTTTGCAGTTGATGGGTGAGTCCTATATGTAAACTCTTTGTGCTTCAGTCATAACATAAACTGCCTTTGCAGTTGATGGGTGAGTCCGATATGTAAACTCTTTGTACCTCAGTCATAACATAAACTGCCTTTGCAGTTCATGGGTGAGTCCGATATGTAAACTCTTTGTGCCTCAGTCATAACATAAACTGCCTGTGCTGGTGATGAGTTAGTCCGATATGTAAACTCTTTGTGCCTCAGTCATAACATAAACTGCCTTTGCAGTTGATGGGTGAGTCCGATATGTCAACTCTATGTGCCTCAGTCATAACATAAACTGCCTTTGCTGGTGATGGGTGAGTCCGATATGTAAACTCTTTGTGCCTCAGTCATAACATAAACTGCATTTGCAGTTGATGGGTGAGTCCAATATGTCAACTCTATTTGCCTCAGTTATAACATAAACTGCCTTTGCAGTTGATGGGTGAGTCCGATATGTAAACTTTTTGTGCCTCAGTCATAACATAAACTGCCTTTGCAGTTGATGGGTGAGTCCGATATGTAAACTCTTTGTTCCTCAGTCATAACATCAACTGCCTTTGCTGGTGATGAGTGAGTCCGATATGTAAACTCTTTGTGCCTTAGTCATAACATAAACTGCCTTTGCTGGTGATGAGTGAGTCTGATATGTGAACTCTATGTTCCTCAGTCATAACATAAACTACCTTTGCTGGTGATGAGTGAGTCTGATATGTCAACTCTTTGTGCCTCAGTCATAACATAAACTGCCTTTGCTGGTGATGGGTGAGTCAGATATGTCAACTCTATGTGCCTCAGTCATAACATAAACTGCCTTTGCAGTTGATGGGTGAGTCTGATATGTAAATTCTTTATGCCTCAGTCATAACATAAACTGCCTTTGCTGTGGTGATGGGTGAGTCTGATATGTCTTCTCTATGTGCCTCAGTCATAACATAAACTGTCTTTGCTGGTGATGAGTGAGTCTGATATGTAAACTCTTTGTGCCTCATTCATAACATAAACTGCCTTTGCTGGTGACGGTTGAGTCCGATATGTTCACTCTTTGTGCCTCAGTCGTAACATAAACTGCCTTTCCTGGTGATGAGTGAGTCTGATATGTCAACTCAATGTGCCTCAGTCATAACATAAACTGCCTTTGCAGTTGATGGGTGAGTCCGATATGTAAACTCGTTGTGCCTCAGTCATAAAATAAACTGCCTTTGCTGGTGATGGGTGAGTCGGATAAGTCAACTCTATGTGCCGCAGTCATAACATAAACTGCCTTTGCTGTTGATGGGTGAGTCTGATATGTAAACTCTGTGTGCCTCAGTCATAAAATAAGCTGCCTTTGCTAGTGATGAGTGAGTCTGATATGTAAACTCTCTGTGCCTCAGTCATAACATAAACTGCCTTTGCTGGTGATGAGTGAGTCCGATATGTCAACTCTATGTTCCTCAGTCATAACATAATCTGCCTTTGCTGGTGATGGGTGAGTCTGATATGTAATTTCTATGTGCCTCAGGCATAACATAAATTGCCTTTGCTGGTGATGAGTGAGTCTGATATGTAAACTCTATGTGCATCAGTCATAACATAAACTGCCTTTGCTGGTGATTCGTGAGTCTGATATGTAAACTCTTTGTGCCTCAGTCATAACATAAACTGCCTTTGCTGGTGATGAGTGAGTCCGATATGTCAACTCTATGTGCCTCAGTCATAACATAAACTGCCTTTGCTGGTGATGAGTGAGTCTGATATGTCAACTCTCTGTGCCTCAGTCATAACATAAACTGCCTTTGCTGGTGGTGGGTGAGTCCGATATGTCAAATCTATGTGCCTCAGTCATAACATAAACTGCCTTTGCTGGTGATGAGTGAGTCTGATATGTCAACTCTTTGTGCCTCAGTCATCACATAAACTGCCTTTGCTGGTGATGGGTGAGTCTGATATGTCAACTCTATGTGCCTCAGTCATAACATAAACTGCCTTTGCTGGTGATGAGTGAGTCCGATATGTCAACTCTATGTGCCTCAGTCATAACATAAACTGCCTTTGCTGGTGATGAGTGAGTCCGATATGTAAACTCTATGTGCCTCAGTCATAACATAAACTGCCTTTGCTGGTGATGAGTGAGTCTGATATGTAAACTCTATGTGCCTCAATCATAACATAAACTGCCTCTGGTGGTGATGAGTGAGTCCGATATGTGAACTCTATGTGCCTCAGTCATAACATAAATTGCTTTTGCTGGTGATGAGTGAGTCTGATATGTCAACTCTATGTGCCTCAGTCATAGCATAAACTGCCTTTGCTGGTGATGGGTGAGTCCGATATGTCAACTCTATGTGCCGCAGTCATAACATAAACTGCCTTTGCTGTTGATGGATGGGTCTGATATGTCAACTCTTTGTGCCTCAGTCATAACATAAACTGCCTTTGCTGGTGATGAGTGAGTCTGATATGTAAACTCTATGTGCCGCAGTCATAACATAAACTGCCTTTGCTGTTGATGGATGGGTCTGATATGTCAACTCTTTGTGCCTCAGTCATAACATAAACTGCCTTTGCTGTTGATGAGTGAGTCTAATATGTCAATTCTCTGTGCCGCAGTCATAACATAAACTGCCTTTGCTGGTGATGAGTGAGTCTGATATGTCGACTGTATGTGCCTCAGTCATAACATAAACTGCCTTTGCAGTTGATGGTGAATCCGATATGTAAACTCTTTGTGCCTCAGTCATAACATAAACTGCCTTTGCTGGTGATGAGTGAGTCTGATATGTAAACTCTATGTGCCTCAGTCATAACATAAACTGCCTTTGCTGGTGATGGGTGAGTCTGATATGTAAACTCTTTGTGCCTCAGTCATAACATAAACTGCCTTTGCTGGTGATGAGTGAGTCTGATATGTCAACTCTATGTGCCTCAGTCATAACATAAACTGCCTTTGCTGGTGATGAGTGAGTCCGATATGTCAACTCTATGTTCCTCAGTCATAACATAAACTGCCTTTGCTGGTGATGAGTGAGTCTGATATGTAAACTCTATGTGCCTCAGTCATAACATAAACTGCCTTTGCTGGTGATGGGTGAGTCTGATATGTAAACTCTTTGTGCCTCAGTCATAACATAAACTGCCTTTGCTGGTGATGAGTGAGTCTGATATGTCAACTCTCTGTGCCTCAGTCAGAACATAAACTGCCTTTGCTGGTGATGGGTGAGTCCGATATGTCAAATCTATGTGCCTCAGTCATAACATAAACTGCCTTTGCTGGTGATGAGTGAGTGTGATATGTAAACTCTCTGTGCCTCAGTCATAACATCAACTGCCTTTGCTGGTGATGGGTGAGTCTGATATGTCAACTCTTTGTGCCTCAGTCATAACATCAATTGCCTTTGCTGGTGATGAGTGAGTCCGATATGTCAACTCCTTGTGCCTCAGTCATAACATAAACTGCCTTTGCTGGTGATGAGTGAGTCTGATATGTCAACTCTATGTGCCTCAGTCATAACATAAACTGCCTTTGCTGGTGATGAGTGAGTCCGATATGTCAAATCTATGTGCCTCAGTCATAACATAAACTGCCTTTGCTGGTGATGAGTGAGTGTGATATGTCAACTCTATGTGCCTCAGTCATAACATAAACTGCCTGTGCTGGTGATGAGTGAGTCTGATATGTAATCTCTCTGTGCCTCAGTCATAACATCAACTGCCTTTGCTGGTGATGGGTGAGTCTGATATGTCAACTCTTTGTGCCTCAGTCATAACATCAATTGCCTTTGCTGGTGATGAGTGAGTCTGATATGTCAACTCTCTGTGCCTCAGTCATAACATAAACTGCCTTTACAGTTGATGGGTAATTCTGATATGTAAACTCTATGTGCCTCGGTCATAACAAAAACTGCCTTTGCAGTTGATGGGTGAGTCCGATATGTAAACTCTTTGTGCCTCAGTCATAACATAAACTGCCTTTGCTGGTGATGAGTGAGTCTGATATGTAAACTCTCTGTGCCTCAGTCATAGCATAAACGGCCTTTGCTGGAGATGAGTGAGTCTGATATGTCAACTCTAAGTTCCACAGTCATAACATAAACCGCCTTTGCTGGTGATTTGTAAGTCTGATATGTAAACTCTTTGTGCCTCAGTCATAACATAAACTGCCTTTGCTGGTGATGAGTGAGTCTGATATGTCAACTCTATGTGCCTCTGTCATAACATAAACTGCCTTTGCTGGTGATGAGTGAGTCCGATATGTCAACTCTATGTGCCTCAGTCATAGCATAAACTGCCTTTGCTGGTGATGGGTGAGTCCGATATGTCAACTCTATGTGCCTCAGTCATAACATAAACTGCCTTTGCTGGTGATGAGTGAGTCCGATATGTCAACTCTATGTGCCTCAGTCATAACATAATCTGCCTTTGCTGGTGATGAGTGAATCTGATATGTAAACTCTTTGTGCCTCAGTCATAACATAAACTGCCTGTGCTGGTGATGAGTGATTCCGATATGTAAACTCTTTGTGCCTCAGTCATAACATAAACTGCCTTTGCTGGTGATGAGTGAGTCTGATATGTAAACTCTTTGTACCTCAGCCTAAACATAAACTGCCTTTGCTGGTGATGAGTGAGTCTGATATGTCAACTCTATGTGCCTCTGTCATAACATAAACTGCCTTTGCTGGTGATGAGTGAGTCCGATATGTCAACTCTATGTGCCTCAGTCATAGCATAAACTGCCTTTGCTGGTGATGGGTGAGTCCGATATGTCAACTCTATGTGCCTCAGTCATAACATAAACTGCCTTTGCTGGTGATGAGTGAGTCCGATATGTCAACTCTATGTGCCTCAGTCATAACATAATCTGCCTTTGCTGGTGATGAGTGAATCTGATATGTAAACTCTTTGTGCCTCAGTCATAACATAAACTGCCTGTGCTGGTGATGAGTGAGTCCGATATGTCAACTCTTTGTGCCTCAGTCATAACATAAACTGCCTTTGCTGGTGATGAGTGAGTCCGATATGTCAACTCTATGTGTCTCAGTCATAACATAAACTGCCTTTGCTGGTGATGAGTGACTCCGATATGTCAACTCTTTGTGCCTCAGTCATAACATAAACTGCATTTGCAGTTGATGGGTGAGTCCGATATGTAAACTCTTTGTACCTCAGTCGTAACATAAACTGCCTTTACAGTTGATGGGTGAGTCTGATATGTAAACTCTTTGTGCCTCAGTCATAATATAAACTGCCTTTGCTGGTGATGGGTGAGTCTGATATGTAAACTCTCTGTGCCTCAGTCATAACATAAACTGCCTTTGCTGGTGATGAGTGAGTCTGATATGTAAACTCTTTGTGCCTCAGTCATAACATTAACTGCCTTTGCTGGTGATGGGTGAGTCTGATATGTAAACTCTTTGTGCCTCAGTCATAACATTAACTGCCTTTGCTGGTGATGAGTGTGTCTGATATGTAAACTCTTTGTGCCTCAGTCATAATATAAACTGCCTTTGCTGGTGATGGGTGAGTCTGATATGTAAACTCTTTGTGCCTCAGTCATAACATTAACTGCCTTTGCTGGTGATGAGTGTGTCTGATATGTAAACTCTTTGTGCCTCAGTCATAATATAAACTGCCTTTGCTGGTGATGGGTGAGTCTGATATGTAAACTCTTTGTGCCTCAGTCATAACATTAACTGCCTTTGCTGGTGATGAGTGTGTCTGATATGTAAACTCTTTGTGCCTCAGTCATAATATAAACTGCCTTTGCTGGTGATGGGTGAGTCTGATATGTAAACTCTTTGTGCCTCAGTCATAACATAAACTGCCTTTGCTGGTGATGAGTGAGTCTGATATGTAAACTCTTTGTGCCTCAGTCATAATATAAACTGCCTTTGCTGGTGATGAGTGAATCTGATATGTAAACTCTTTGTGCCTCAGTCATAACATAAACTGCCTGTGCTGGTGATGAGTGAGTCCGATATGTCAACTCTTTGTGCCTCAGTCATAACATAAACTGCCTTTGCTGGTGATGAGTGAGTCCGATATGTCAACTCTATGTGTCTCAGTCATAACATAAACTGCCTTTGCTGGTGATGAGTGACTCCGATATGTCAACTCTTTGTGCCTCAGTCATAACATAAACTGCATTTGCAGTTGATGGGTGAGTCCGATATGTAAACTCTTTGTACCTCAGTCGTAACATAAACTGCCTTTACAGTTGATGGGTGAGTCTGATATGTAAACTCTTTGTGCCTCAGTCATAATATAAACTGCCTTTGCTGGTGATGGGTGAGTCTGATATGTAAACTCTCTGTGCCTCAGTCATAACATAAACTGCCTTTGCTGGTGATGAGTGAGTCTGATATGTAAACTCTTTGTGCCTCAGTCATAACATTAACTGCCTTTGCTGGTGATGAGTGAGTCTGATATGTAAACTCTTTGTGCCTCAGTCATAACATTAACTGCCTTTGCTGGTGATGATTGAGTCCCATATGTAAACTGTCTGTGCCTCATTTATAACATATGCTACCTTTGCAATTGTTGGGCTAGTCCGATATGTGAACTCTATGTTCCTCAGTCAATATAAAAGCTGCGTTTTCGATATACATATAATGCAAAAAGGTTCCATATGACAAATGGTACCTTTTGCATTCAACAAAATAATGCTTTAGAGTATATTGTATTACTATTTCTGAAGATATGGTACTTTTTAGCACAGACTAAGATGTCAACCAGCATGCAGTCAGTAATTATTTAGATAAGATAGCATCTTGAAGCAAATAAACAGCAGGCGTGCAATTAAATATGACACTGTATTCCTTGATTGGCAAACAAGTTCGATGTCATTTATGGGATGAGACACTAGAGAAAAGGGGTTCCTGTGAAATAGTAAAATATATAAAAAGGAGCACAATATCCGTCTGTGCAGCATCCAGAGATCATTTACAGAAACCATTAACTATTCAGACTCTTGTAAAGGGCAAAATAAAAACCAATACGTTACTGCAGTATATCTCTTAATGAAGGGCATTTGAAAATTCGGTGCACTTGTTCTGTATCTCCATTATTTTTTTTTAATAATGTGCATATGTAAAGAAATGTTTTCAGACATTTTCAGTGATCAGGAATTTGCATATGCAAATTATGACAATTAATATATTTTATTGGTTTGTCTTACCTAGGCTTTCATTACCATTCTGAATTTTAGTGAATCAGTCAAAATGGTTATAGAAGAACAATGGGCGTATATCAAATACAGACCTTGTTAATAAGTTTGCCTACAGATATTAAAGCAGACTTGGACAAAGTTTGTGGGGAAAGTGCTTTTAAGTAGTGTGCAGTATTGTCACTATGTTTTAAAAATGGTAGAGACAGTGTTAAAGATGACGCCAGGGTGGGATGGCTGTAGTCAGCGTTTAGTGAGAAAGATGGTGTTGCTGTGCAGGAAGATATCAATAGACGAAAGATACACTATGGAGGATATATCCTAGATATGTGACTTAAATTTATCGGCGTTTTTTTTTCGTTAGACTTCTTGATGCAGGTTAGAATGGCCAAAGAATATCTAGATAGGTACGATGGTTGTGACCTTAGGCGGCTGCACGAGTCGTGTACTGGTGATGAAACACGGGTATCAGTTTTCTAACTAGAAAGGAAAAAATGTTTGGATAGATAAAATGGGGAAAGGCCCTAAATAGCAAGGAGAACCACGACAGAAACGTGTAAAGTATGCCTTATAATAGGATGCAGACAGAATGGTGGCACGGGTGTCGGGTGTTAGTACCTGAACACACTACTGTTACTAGAAGGTTTTATGCACAAAAAGTCCTTCCTGTGGTCACTAATTACAACGCCAAGGCCTGCCCACTTTTGACTTCTGGCTCAATTCTGTCATCAAACAGTGCATGAGACGTCGCCGCCGGTTCGAGTCCCGTCAGGAGGTCAGATTAGCGGGATTTCACTGTATCAGTAGAATACCAATGGTGATTGTAATATGAGGCTATTGCAATGATAGTTATGCTGACAGTTGTGTTGTTAGTGATTTGACCGTTTGGTGGTGCTGATAATACTGTTGATTGGGATTATTTATTAGCTGTTGCAGCTGTTGCTACTGATGTTGATTAAACTGATGATGCCGCTATTACTGCATAAATGATGATGGTGATGATGATGTTGACGATGCTGTTGTTGTTGGTGATGATGATGATATTGTGTAAAGTAATGAAGAAAAGGACGAAGAAGTTGGTATCAACAACAGCATTACTTTCCGCGATAATGTTGACAATATGATAAGTTCCACAGTTGTATCCGGCAGCCCCTCCATGAACCTCATCAGTGTGGTCAGGGCATCGATCGCCTGGTCCGCCGTTGGTCTCGTCTGGTCCTCTTTTTCTTTGTCGCTGTTGCATGTGGTCACGTTCGTTTCTGTGTTGGTATCCGTTAATTCAAGCACAGAGGATATGATGTCGTCTTAAGATTTTCATTGAAGTTGAAGGCTACTGTGTCTCCTACTTGTGCGGACTGAGCCGATGGTATAAGACCTAATTCGTCGTCTTCGTCGTCGCTGCAGACTGAAACTGAAAAGTGTTGAATCTTGAAGTCGGCGTGTTGGTAACAATTATTAATGCTCAATGAAGAGACACATTCCATGTTGGCATCCAATATATTGATGTTAAAATTGGTCTTCATCCCTATGGCCTGAATTTGTTGTAGAACTACCCGTTTTCTAAAACGGGTCTTGAGGTTGTTGAGTATGTCAGTATAATGAGACTTAAAGGATATCATGTCATGTGTGGCAGCGCTTAGAAAAGTGTCTTAAGTAATATAAAACGACACCATCACGATATGAATGTTTTTGTTCAAGATGACGCTTACCCTATACAACAACATTTCTCGTTCCAGTATATATGTAGTTTGCAAAATAACGCATTTTACCCCGAAAATGAAACCCTCCGACATAAACAAATTATTTATACCAAATTTATTCAATTAAGAAGTTATAAAATTAACAAAAAAGTATAGCATACAAAAGGTCATAAAACATTTCTAATTGTGTGACGTATGGGTATACTGGGATTAAAATGATATAACACATGCTATGAACATATCTTGGGGCCAAAGTGTATTGTTAACGCTCTCTCGCAGCGTGTGTGTGTGGTTGGGGGGTGGGGCTTTGGTAAATAGAATACGCAGAGACATAATACAAATGTTATGTCCATGTTTATATTCAACAACTATTTTCACTGAAACTGTTAATAAATTAAAATGAATAAAATTGCTTAAACTGCCACACATACATTTAAATAAAAGGAGCTTAGTAAGTGTAGGATGATATTAAAACTAACAAAATTATCACAAATTAACTGTAAAGGCAAACCTTCTTTCAATCGTTACAGAAAAGTTCATCCCAAAAATTACAATTAATACTTTTCTGATACTAAAATCTCAAGAATCGTTGGATTGCTTCACGAGGAGTTTTAATAATTATAATCACGAGATAACTCATTTGAACTACTTGAAATCGTCAAATAGGTCCTAAAAAGACCAGGGCTGTGTTCAATTCGGTTAAACATTTGATAACGTTAGCTAACATATTTTCCTGGACTCAACCTCGTATTAGCGCACAGAACGCGATAATTTTAGGGAACCAGTCATTAAACGTGTTTGCTGTTTAACGGTGCTGAACGCAGCCCAGGCGTTAGCGATTATAGAACGATCAATCCACCTTTTGTGACACATTATCGATCAGTAGGAGCAACGGACAAGAGAAAGTGTATCAGTTACTTGTAAAAAGTCTTTGGTTCTGCTTCGATTCATTTTGGGGCCAACAAAATATTTCACCTGGCTCCTGTTTTACCATCATATACTTAAATACTTAAAAACTTAAATCTACGAAACGCAGACAAGTGATCATGATTTTGACTGGCTCCAGTAAAACTGCATATTGTTTCATTCATATCGATAATATGATAGAGAAACCAGTCAAGACTTAGTTAAGTTTTTAAGTATTAATGTAAAGCGTTTGTAAAGCAGAAGCCATCGATCAGTTGGCACATGAAATTGAGTTTTATGTTCAAACATCGGATCAGTCGTTACTGTTATGAATACATAACCATCTCCAAGTGCCATTATCTGATACTATGTAGATATATTTCAGAAAATATTTACATCAAACAAATTAGGTCACACTAGTTTTGAAACTAAAGATGAAACGTCCCTTTTGAATTATATTAGCGAAAACCCCGCGTAAATATAATTAAATATGCCTATATTATGTGGTCTGCATTTTTAATAATATTCTCATGGTCCTCAATATCCTATACACTGATTTTGACCAAGAAACTATAGTGAAATGGATCAGTGGTCCAGGCCTTGGACTACGAACCCAGGGGTCTCAGGTTCGATCCCCCACTCCTCAAACTAAAAGTACTTCAACAAAAATCGAGGTCCCTGTATTGACCCTGAACTTTTGTCTATCACTATCTTTTATTTACGAAAAGTATCAATTTAACGATACCGATACATTTTAATGTCCTATGTGCATTATGTAAATATATATAAAAAAAAAAATAAGTGAACATTTCTATCAAAATTAATATTCACTAGATACAGGAATAAAAAAAATCCTAGTTTAGGAAGAGATTTATTATAAACTACAACTTAGAATAGTGTACGGCTGTTGACGAATTTGTTTTATTATTGGGGTTTAACATCTGTTTTAATATATTTAAAGTAAATACGGCGTATCCAGTTTTACTGGTGTAAGAAGAAATCAGAATCCGAGTAGAACAACCATACTTTTCATGGGTATCTTTATTTATTTTTATATTTATAATTTACCTTAGCTGATTACGCTTAAGTTGCCATTTCATTAAAAATAAAAAAATTGTATACATTCTCGGTGAAATTAATAAACAAGTTCAATTTACTGATGTATTTATTTTAAATTTCATAAAGTAAAAACAATATTTAAAGTGAAACAAAATACCGGAAACTGTCGATATGTTACGAAAGTCTCGGTTTAGTAGTGATACACTCGTTATATTCCGGATATTTCCGATAGCGATTACCTGTAGCAGACGAAATATAGATTTTTAAGCAGACGATCCGCGCAGAGTTATGGGTATTCGCCATTCACAGCTTATCGAAGGTTTCCGTATACATCTCTATCTTGTCTTATATAAGTTTATTCTGTTCAATCACGCGTAAACTCTTGGTGCCCAGAAGAAATTTGACTTTAAAGATTACAAAATATATAGTATTAGTCTTGGTAGTAGTAACATAGAACACAAAGATATGAGTGACTGCAAGTGCTTATTTTAATTTCGAATGTCATATTTGGCGTTTTTTTCAAATATTAGAAACAACTCTTCCTGGACTTAACATAATTTTGTGGTATTTTTTTACTATTTCATTTCAGTCCATTTCTGAAGTAAAGAATAGTATTTGTAGTAGTAATAATAGTAGTAGTATAGTAGAAGTAGTAGTAGAAGTAGTAGTAGTAGTAGTAGTAGTAGTAGTAGTAGTAGTAGTAGTAGTAGTAGTAGTAGTAGTAGTAGCAGTAGTTTTGAGCAATATAGTTCTGACTACCACTTCACTCAGTATTGACGGGCAAATGACAATGAGCCGTAATGATGTATATAAATCATCAGAGAGACTGTTGCTGGATAGGCGGGGATTCAAACTCACGACTCCTGGACACATAGTCAGACGGGAATCCGACTGAGCTAACCGGGCCTGACCCAGCAGTAATAGAATAATTTGAAGTAGCATCAGTGGTAGTTATCATAGTTAATGTGATTTTTTATCTTTAAATGGAGGATCTTGGATCGAATGAGATTAGCTCAGTCGGCAGTGCGTCTGACTATCAATCCAGGTGTCGAGAGTTAAAATCCAAACCTAGTCAAGTCTCCATGATTGATATACGACATTGCATTCCATTATCATTTGTCTCTTGACGCAGATTCTAGTGGGAAAGTTATCAGTTGCAGAAATGTGGTGTACTCGAGTACTTATTAACCTGTCAGGAGGCAAGAGTGGTCAGGTAAATTGATTGAATGTTAGCCCTCGATAGCATAAAAAGGATGCTAAGTACTGAATCAATTAATGATTGACCAGGCATCGCTAATAAAAAATTGTTTTTGCTGAGCTCAGTTTGCAGTGCGCCCGACTATCAATCCAAGTGTCGAGAGTTAAAATCCAAACCTAGTCACGTCTCCATGATGATTGATATACGACATTGCGTTCCATAATCATTCGTCTCTTGACGCTGATTCTAGTGGGAAAGTTATCAATAATTGACCAGGCAATGCTAATAAAAAATGTATTTTTGCTGAGCTTTGAACTAGTGTTTTTCATGTGGCTAGGTAGGTAACTAAATTCGTTTTGCATTTCTATGCCACCCAAAAAATTTTTGGAGTGGCATATGGTATCGCAGCGTCCGTCCGTCCGACCTTCCGTCCGTCCGGCCTGTAACTTTGTCATGCATGGATGGATTTTGTTGATACTTGCTACAAATGATCAGCATAACATGACGACGTGTCGCGAGTAAGACCCACACCCGTACTTCAAAGGTCAAGGTCACAATTGAGTTTGTTTAACACAACTTTGAGTCTGTGTGAAATTTCGTGTCCGGCCTGTAACTTTGTCATGCATAGATAAATTTGAATAATACTTGCTACAAATGATCAACATAACATGACGACGTGTCGCGAGTAAGACCCACACCTGCACCTCAAAGGTCAAGGTCACAATTTGAGTTTGTTTGACAACACTTTCAACATAACATGACGACGTGTCGCGAGTAAGGCCCATACCCTTATCTCAAAGGTCAAGGTCACACTTTGAATTTGTTTGACAACAACTTCAGTCTGTTTGAGATTTCGTGTTTGGCCTGTAATTTTGTCATGCATAGATGGATTTTGTTAATACTAGCTACAAATTATCAACATAACATGACGACGTGTTGCGAGTAAGACCAATACCCTTACCTTAAAGGTCAATGTCACACTTTGAATTTGTTTGATAACACCTTCAGTCTGTTTAAGATTTCGTGTTTGGCCTGTAATTTTGTCATGCATAGATGGATTTTGTTAGCTACAAATTATCAACATAACATGATGATGTGTCGCGCGTTACACCCAGAATCCCACTTCAACGGTCAAGGTCACAATTTAACTTTGTTTGATAATATTTTCAGTCTGATTGAGATTTAGTGTCCGGTCTGAAACTTTGTCACCTATGGATAACTTTCAAAAAAACTTGGCTCAATTATATGTGACACTACATTTTCTCACGCAATACACAACATCCTTACTTGACTATAGATTTTTCTTACTTGGCACTCGATTTTCTTATCTATTTATACTCAGCATCCTTACACAATATTCAAATTCTTTACTTGACACTTTATTTTCATACGCCGTAACGCGACAACAGATTTCCTCATTTGATAAACAAAATCCTTATTTGACAATAGATTTTTCTTACTGGGTACTAGAATTTCTAATCTTTATATACTCAACATCCTTACGCAACATTTAAATTCCTTATTTGACACTATGTTTTCATATGCAACACCAAATTTTCTCATTCGATACACAACATCATTACTCGACTATATATTTTTCTTACTGACCACTAAATTTTCTAATCTATATATACTCAACATCCTTACACAACATTAAAATTCATTATTTGGCACTATATTTTCATACGCGACACTAGATTTCCTCACTCAATACACAACATCCTTACTTGACAATAGATTTTTCTTACTGGGCACTAGATTTTCTAATCTATATACACTCAACATCCTTACATAACATTCAAATTTCTTATTTAACACTATATTTTCATATGCCACACTAGATATTCTCAATTGATACACAAAATCCATACGTGACTATAGATTTTCTTACTAGGAACTAGATTTTCTAATCTATCTATACTCAACATCCTTACACAATATTCAAATTCTTTATTTCACACATTATTTTCATACACGACACCAGATTTTCTCATTCGATACACAGCATCCGTACTCGACTATATATTTTTCTTACTGACCACTAAAGTTTTTAATATATATATACTCAAAATCCTTATACAACATTAAAATTCCTTATTTGACACTATATTTTCATATGCAACACTAGATTTACTCACAGATACACAACATCCTTACTCGACTAAAGGTTTTTCTTACTGGGCACTAGATTTTCAAATCTATATAATTATACTCAACATCTTTACACAATATTCAAATTCCTTATTTGACACTATATGTTTATACATGACACTAAATTTTCTCGCTCAATACACAACATCCTTACTTGACTATATTTTTTTCTTACTGGGCACTAGATTTTCTAATCTATATTTACTCAACAATCTTTCACGGCATTAAAATTTCTTATTTTACACTATATTTTCATATATGACACTATATTTTCTCACTTGATACACAACATCCTTACTTGACTATAGAGTTTTCTTACTGGGCACTAGATTTTCTAATCAATATTGACTCAACATTCTTACACAACATTCAAATTTCTTATTTGACACTATATTTCCATACGCGACATTAGATTTTCTCACTTGATACACAACACCCTTACTTGACTATAGATTTTTCTTACTGGGAACTATACGCAACATTACATTTTCTCACTCGATACACAACATCTTTACTTGACTATAGATTTTTCTTACTGGGCACTAGATTTTCTAATCTATATTTACTGAACATTCTTACATGGCATTCAAATTTCGAATGTCACACTATATTTTCATATGCGACACTACATTTTCTCACTTGATACACAACATCCTTACTTGACTATAGATTTTTCTTAAAGGGCACTAGAGTTTTTAATCTCTATTGACTCAAAAATCTTACACGGCATTAAAATTTCTTATTTCACACTTTATTTTCATATGCAACACTACATTTTTTAACTTGATACACAACATCCGTACTTGACTATAGAGTTTTCTTACTGGGCACTAGATTTTCTAATCTATATTTACTCAACATCCTTACATAACATTCTAATTTCTTATTTGACACTATATTTTCATACATGTCACTATATTTTCTCACTTGATACACAACATGTGTACTTGACTATAGAGTTTTCTTACTGGGCACTAGATTTTCTAATCTATATTTACTCAACATTCTTACACAACATTCAAATTTCTTATTTGACACTATATTTTTATACGCGATACTACATTTTCTCACTCAATACACAACATCCTTACTTGACTATAGATTTTTCTTACTGGGCACTAGATTTTTTAATTTTTATTTACTCAACATTCTTACATAGCATTCAAATTTTTTATTCAACACTATATTTTCATACGCGACACTACATTTTCTCACTTGATACACAACATCCTTACTTGACTATAGATTTTTCTTACTGGGCTCTATATTTTCTAATCTATATTTACTCAACATTTTTACACAACATTCAAATTATGTATTTGACACTGTAATTTATATACAATGCAAACCATAGATACAATATAAAGGCCTCTGCCAAACCAATAAATTTGGTGTTGACCATGACTTATATACTATGGAATTACATGCAACACATCTGGACAGGGTGGACAAATTTACATACATGAACTGATAGCTTTATATGAGTAGGATCCAGTTAAGGATTC